>NW_015148971.1:5536509-5587659 GCF_001465965.1 Polistes dominula | reverse complement strand
CGAAGATTGTCATGGCATTTGAACTCGCTTTAAACGAGGTAGAAGCATCCAAGCCATTCTTTCCACTTTTCACTTTCCCTTTCTCTTTCTATCACGTTGGAAAAACACCCTTATTTTATCTCTTACTTTTTTTTATTTTGTTGTCTGTTGAAAATCTTACATTGGAGTCTACGAGTAGAGAAGAAGGAAGTTTCGCGGTTGTTGTCGGTATATATGAATGTCTAGAAAGGTATGGGATTGTTGGGGAAAAGGTGTGTATATATAGGTAGAAAACCCGTCGGATTTTATAAGGAACGACGAGGACGAAGAAGAGGACGAGGACTACGAGAACGAGGAGTAAACGTAAAAACAAATGACAGTGGCTGTAAAGAGGGTCTCGAGAATGTTGGATAGAGAAAAGGAGTTAAAGAAGCCGGGGCAAACTTGGCCGATCTCGCTTTTGGTATGGTTACAAGGATGGTTGCATCCAACCCCATCCTTGCGATGACAATTTCTTTTTATTTCTCTCAGCTTTTCTCTTATTCTTTTTTCTTTTTTTTCTTTTTTCTTTTTTCTTTTTCTTCTTCTTTTTCTTAGCTTGTTGTCTGTCTATCTGTCTGTCTTTCTTACTTTCTTACTTTCTTTCTTTCTTTCTTATTCACTACGAAGCTTTCGACTTTCACATCCTTTCCGCATTTCCTCCACCTTCTCTTTCTCCTCCTCTTCCTCCTCTTCCTCTTCCTCCTCCCTTATCCAACATCCCAGAGTTACACTCTTTTCCTCACTTCTATACGCGATTCAAGAATCTACCATGAAAACTGCGTATAGTTTTATTTTCTTTTATTTTTCTTTATCCTTCTATATATATATGTATGTATGTATGTATGTACAGGTGAGTACATATTGAGAGAAGAAGCACCTTTATAAGATACATCCTATAGCAACGATTTTTATATTTTTCTCTTTATTCTTATTTTTCTCTCTTATATTCAAGTCTCTTTGTTATTTGTTGAACCAGTTTTATGGTCTTCGTTCGTCCAGTTTCTTCTATCTTCTTCTTTCTTTTCCTTTTCATCCCCTTTCTCCTCCCATTCCCCGTTTCCAAGTTTTGGTTTAATCTCGATAAGAGAAAATCCTTTCCTCCTTCCTTCCCCTTTTCTTTTACTCATCCCATGAGATTTTGTTATTCGTTATTTTCTTCCAAAGGATGATTTTATATATATTTAATATTTATATTTTTTATTTTTTTTTATTTTATTATTTTTATCTTATTTATTTTATTTATTTTTATTTATTTCTTTTTATTTTTATTTTTATATTTATAATATATATAATATTATTCGATTTCTATATATATATATATTTAATTTCTATATATATAATTTATTAATATACTATATTAATACATTAATATTAAATTTAAAATATTATGTGTATTATATTTATATATATTGTATATGTTATTATATTTATATATATAGTATATTTATTATTTATATATTTTGTATATATATATCGGTACAGATCCTTATTATCTGACAAAGTTTATTCTTCAAACAGTTTCTCTTTACAAAGAAACGTGGATGGTAGTAAGATGGAAGGTATTGCGAGAAAAATCGAAGAAACGTCGTCTTGTTTAGCTCGAATAAGAGAAAATGTCCGATCGAAAATTCTCTTTTTCTCTTCTTCTTCTTCTTCATCTTCTTCATTTTCTTCGTCTTCTTCTTCTTTTTATTTTACTTATTTTACTTTTTTTCCTTAGCTCGAATATTTCCCTTCGGTGGACTTTGAAGATCTCGTAGGAAAACTGGAAGACAATTTTACCGAAGTTTTATACAAAGCTAAAACACATACAGGAATATATAATACATGCATATACCTATTCTCGAATAAACATACGCACACACACATACACATCTAGAGACACAGACAACACACATATATATACGTGGTAATCCCTTTCCATAGTTCGCGAAGATTCGTCGATGCTCGACGAACGAACATTTCGCCGTTTGCCAAGAATTTTTCTAGGACAATTCGGAGAGTTTAGCAACAGATCTCCTTTCGAAATTCTTTCTCTCTCTCTCTCTCTCTCTCTCTTTCTTTCTCTCTGTCTATCTTTTAAAAGGCTGGAAAAAGTTTTCTTCTATCTTTTACCTTTCGGTTAGTAGTAGTCCAGCCAGCTTTCTTCTTGCGTATCACGCGAGGCCCCGAGATTCGAGTTTCGAAGGAAGAACGAAAAAGGATGAGTAGGTGGAATATTCGGGATTCGCGAAGAACTTCTAAACGATGAAAAGGGAAAATAAGGGAAAAGAAAATAAGGATAGAGAAAAAGAAAGATAGAAAGAGAGAGAAAATTCTTTTGCTTGCTTCTAAAGTCCGTCGTCTGGCATTCTTGGCTTCCTTTTTTTTTACACTCACCTTTCTCCCAACTATTTCCCTTCTTCCTTTCCTATCTTTCTTTTCCTTTTCTTTTATTTTCTTCACATATTTTTTTCTTTTTCTTTTTCTTTTGCCTTAGGCACAACCACCTACGCCGAAAGCATCTTATACAATCACCCATCTCATCTTTGCACGTAAAATTCATTCGTTTAGTTATAAATGTTGATAAGAATCAGGAAAAAAAATGTTTTTAGTTCTCTGTATGCGTTTGATAGTATTTTTTTTCTATAACTAGTTTTAATTACATATAATTAATTATATATTTATATATAATTTATATAATTAATTAAATTATTAAATTATAAATTAATAATATATAAATTATATATTTTTTTATATTATAAAATTATATATATTATATATAATTTTATTTTATATATAAAATTATAATATAATATATAAATTATATATTTAATTAATAATATATAATATTATATATTTATATATAATTTATATTATATATAATTAATACTAATTATATAATTAATAATAATTTAATTTCTATATTTTATAATTAATAAATATATTTTATAATTATTATTATAATTATAATTTTTTTTTAATAATTAACACTGAAGTCTAGTTCCAACAAAAATTTATTGTACGTGCAAAATTTCATTCTATATCTCATAACATAAAATATTTATTAACCTAAATAAATAATAATCCATGTTGATTCGAAAGATCACAGATAATTGAAGCGTAAAATTTTTCTAATTTTCTTTACTATTTTACCGATCATTTAACACAAATAATAAATATTAAATTTATTTGTATTAAAGAAATGATGTCGAATTAATTTCTTACACTTAAATACACTTCACAGAGATGTTCCATTTCGATCAGGAATTTTATCGTTATCGTGGGAAAACTTTTTCTTCTTTTCATTTTTCCCTCCCTTATCTTTGCAATGAATCGAATCGGATCGGATCGAATCGATCGATCGATTAGAAACGTTTAATATCGAGGATAAGAAAATTATTCTTGGAAAGATATTCGAAAAGCTTTTGATGGTGGTGATGGTGTTAGGTAGGTTGGTACAAGACGAATGGCTTTATTCGTGTCGTACGAGGTGTGAAAGTATGAAAGTATGAAAGTACGAAAGCGGAAAGTATGAATTAACGTTGGTAGGTAGGGTAAGCGATAAAACGTTGATTTAATAGCAAGTCTCGACGTGCATTATCGAGATTGAAAAATTACACGTTTTAAACTTGTTCGAGCACGAGCCGTTGTCGTTGCTACAATTCAGGATAGAGGAATATGAGAGGAACGCGAGGAAAAAAGGGTAAAGTAAAAGGAGGTGGTAGAGAAACGGGGTGGAAGAGTAGATGTGAACAGTGGACGGGAGGGGGTGGTAAGCTGATCTCGTTTCAAATGAAAACATTGTAGAGATTTTAAAAAGTTCATTTTATAGGGTAATGATCGGTTAGAAGAACAAATTACGGTTACACTAATGTATTTCTAACACTTGCAAACTCGTACCTACAATACGTATATGCATATACGTGTATAAATATATATTATAGATATATATTATATATATTTTTATTATTTATATATATGATATTATTAATATTATATATTTATACATAATATTAATTTAATAATATTATTATATTTATTATTATTATTATTATATATATATATATAATAAAATAATCAAAATTAAATTAAAAAAAATTTTAATGATTACTTTTATTAATTTTGACTTTAGTATAAGTGGTCAACTACTAACGAAAAAATTGTCAATTACCGGTTTCTCCAGTTTCACAAATGGTAAACTACTGATGCCAAGATTGACTTTCCATTAATTTATATTATTTTTGTGTAATAGAACTTTTTTCGAAAAATATCCTTTGTTATATGACGTCCAAAGTTCAAAGATCTACTATTTAATAAAAATGCAAGAAGTTACCATTATTTCTCTTAACTGGTCGACTAGTGGTGCCTTCATCTTATCAAATCAAATAAAAATAACATTTTGGACAAAATTACATTTATTTGACGTTTGATTATTAAGTAGAAAATCGTTAAAATTGAAAATTCATTATTTATTGACTTTAAACCTAAAACAGAGAGCAAATTAGAAAGTTCCAATTTTGCTGTTACTAATTGAAAGTATCAATCAACGTTTACAACCACCCTATACTACCATCGAAACCTTTTCCAATATATACTTGAAACATCGAAGAGCTAAAGCTAGAGCGAAATCGCGTTTTCGTAACTCCATACACCCGGATAAAGTTGGAGTTTACGCGACGTTAGGTTCGTTAGGTCGCTAATACCGCGTAGCCCAAAGCTCCTCGGTATTTCACTTAAACGTGCTGGTTCTCTACCTCTCTCACTCACTCTCACACTCCACTATACACCACCAAGCAACGAAATTGGATATGGACGGAGGAAAATAGGGAAAAGGGGCAAGGGGTTGGGAGGGTTACGCTTCAGGAGGAAAACGAAAAGGGTGGCCAACCAAAAGGGGAAAGGAAAGGTTGTGTTATAAGGGTTGTTGCTATACTATATCGATGTTACGAATATCGTTCGTTCGTTCGTTCGTTCATCGTCTACTAAGCAAAAGAAAAAGTAAAAGAAAAAAATAAATAAAACAGGAGAGAGAGAGAGAGAGAGAGAGAGAGAGAGAGAGAGAGAGAGAGAGAGACTTTTTGAGAAAACGTTTTATTTAATGCCATGGCCATTAGTCACCATCAAACGGGCCATTGGAAATAGCGAAATATCGTCGGCTGACTTGGTCGACCTTTGACCTTAGTCAACCACTCCCAACCACATTCACCTTAATCTTAAACGGTACTCCTCGGTAAAGCTTTTATTTCCTTTTTATTAAACGAAGAGGGGATAGACGATTCATCTCATAACGAAACGAATGATTGGTTAAATGACGAGGATAATAAGAAATCGTTAACTTTATCCCTAATTTGGTGGGTAAAATCAAAAATTATACACGTACATATTAAAAAATAAAAGGTATACAATAGGTAGAATTAGTTAATTTGTAGCTCGGCTTGTTTATGTGTAACTGTGTATGCTTGATAATTACATAATAATTAAATATATTAATATAATATATAATATTGTAATTTTTATTATTTATAATAAAAAATTATATATAATATATTATTATAAATATTATTATTGAATATATATATAAATTAATTTAATTTATTTACATCTATTAGAAGAAATAATAACTAAAAAGTCAATGAATGATGATTGGATGATGATGAACACTTTTTATGTTTTATCGATTCGAACGTATGTGAATTTTAATATATTATCGTATTGATAATTTTGATTAATTAAATATAACAATTAAATATTATTATTATTAATAGTAAGAGAAACGTGTAAATCAAAAGTAAATGATCTTATAGGATCTATTACGATATAGTACAGTTTCGTTGAAGGTAGCTAGTTTTCGAGTTTTGGCTTGTGTTACGTTAGTCGAGTGGTAACGATACTATCTCTCTACAGAAAGTTATATCATAAAATATATATATATATATATATATGAAAGATAGAGAAAGAGAGAGAGAGATGATATATGTTCGTGCTAGCGCGTGTTCAACACGTAAGACGAAGAAAGACGATTGGGAAGTGTCCGCAAGGGTAAAAAAGATTGACAAACGACGCCACGATATTATAAAACAATTGATGGATGGTCCGATAGTAGAAGAAGGAAAACCAGCAACGTTGCACCATGTTCACCGACAGTCCTTTACTTACCTTACCCCTTTCTTCTTCTTCTTCTTCTGGTCTACCCTTTTTTCTTCATTTTCGTTTGGGTTCTTTTCCTCTTTCTCTAGTCCTCCCCTTTCCTTCTTCTTTTCTTTACTTTCCAAGCACCTTTCTCTCTCTTTCTTTTTCGGTATTTTTTTTCTTTTACTTAAACCCACCCTCTTTTCTTCTCTGATAAGTCGTCGGTCTCGCCAATGAAGACAAATTGTTGGCGTCCCGCAGTTTTACGAAGGAGGGTAATTAATTGTTGGATACGTAACGAGCTGCTACTGCTGCTGCTTCTGCTGTTGTTGTTGTTGTTGTTGTTGTTGCTGTTGTGTGGGAGGTTTCCAGTTTCAAGTATCGACTTGAGCTTCTGCAATATGCGATCAGCATCGACTCTAACCATCCAACCTTTCGTACAACCCTAACTATGCTTATATCTTCTCCTATATTGTATTGTATCTCTCTCTCTTTCTCTCTCTTTCACTCTCTTGTGAGGATTCCATTGCAAGGGTCGATTCATGAACGTGTATAGGAAAGGTATTACATTAGTGAATCTCGACGTTGATAAATAACGAGAATTTATGGTAAACGTTGTTGATTTCTTTTTTTTTTTTTTTTGACATATTTTCTTTTTTCATAATAATATACGAACATCTTTTGTCATCTGTTGTTTGTATTATATCGTAGCTTATTTAAAAAAAAAAAAAAAAGAAACTTTTTGACTATTTTTTTCCTACTTTGTGACAAGAGAAGTAACACGTTTTTCGTAATATATTCCCCATTTTTTCCCTTTTCTTTTTTCTATTTCTTTTCTTTACTTCAGCGAATACTTGTCCTGATGATGGGGGTGGAGGGGACACATCCTTGTGTTGCGAGCGAATAAACGGATAGGGTGGGTTAGCTGGCTAGCTTACAACCCAACCCTATAATTTTTCTTTCCTTTCTGAGAAAATTCTTTTATATAAAAAAAAAAGAACTTCTTTTAATAAATTTCAAGTTTTTTTCTTTTTATTTATCATTTATTTTTTTTTTATTAATTTGTTGGTTTTTTTTTCTTTTCATTGGCGTAATCTAAACGTCTACATATGTATGTACATGATTTAAGTAAAATTTACTGTGTTCTCTTTCTTGTAATCGGTCTAACCTCTTTTCACGTGTTTATGTGTGTGTGTGTGTGAGTGTGTGTTAAAAGTCAAAGCGTTAATTATAAACGACTTGGAGCTGAAAAAGTTAGATTAAAAGTAAAAACAAATACAAAACCATAAAAAAAGAATAAAGAAAGTAATCGTTTGCCACGGGGTGTTAATCGATGAAAAAGAAACGAGAAAAAGAAAAGAAAAGAAAAGAAAAAGAAATAAAATAAAAAATGAAAAGAGAAAGAGTAAAACGGAAAACATAGAAATTTCCAAGAGCAAGGGAGAAGAGTTAAGAGCGAAATATAAAAAGAGGTAATGAAAAATAAAAAGAAAGAAAGAGAGAGAAGAGTTGACTAGAGTGGGGGTTTGATGAAAAAGAGAGGAGGAGAGAGAAAGAGAAGTGAGGGGAGAGGGTTTGTGGGATACTTTGCAAAGAGAATTTTTTGCAGTAATCTGTCTCGTGTTAATTGCCGCCCGATAGGAAGAAGAGAAAGAGGAGGAGGAGGAAAGTAGAAACGTGAAACGTGAAACGTGAAACGTGCGCGCGCGCACACGTGCACATCGGTAACAAGGGAGAGAGGGAAAAGCTTTTGGTTGTAAATGAGCTTGCAACCTGGACGTAATTTATTTTAAAGCAAGGCGATAGAGACGTTCGTTCGGACGAGGTGAGGATGAGGATGAGGATGATTTTCGACGGACCTGGACGAGTTGAATTTTCCTTATTCTTGCATCGTAACGAGGAATGAAAATTTTGCGAGCTTGCAAACGAGAAAGAGAGAATGAGTGAGTGAAATACACGGAAAATTTGTTGAGAACGTTGACGAAGCGAAATGTCTCGCCTTTTTCGCGAACGTCAGAGCACCAAGCAAACCCTCATCCCCTACTCCTACTACCCTTTTTTATCCTGATGGTAGAGGTGGCATCACGTTAGCGACATAGTCGTTTCCGTTCCGCGCTTCCGTTCGCGTGTACTCCGTTAAATGTCCCGAGGCAGCAAGAGGCTTCCTAGCGCGAAACGAACAGACGAGACTAACTGAATTAATTTTATAACTTTTTTTTCCGAGTGTCCAAAGCTAGGGAAAAAGCTGTATTTGGGGTAGTAAGTTGGCTCGCTTGCATGTCATCCAACAGACAGGACAAGACAGGACAGACACCTTATAATGTATTTATAACAATCTTTTCATTTATATCTTATTTTTTTTACCACACTATATATATTGTAAAGTATACTTTGTATTTTTAGGTTATTACAGGGTAATGTGTAACGAACGATTCTCTCATAAACGATTTGAAATAATTAACAGATTAATAAACAGATATTTGATTATTTTAATTTGATATTTTGACTATTGATTGATATATTGTCAAACAATATTTCATAACATCATCAATACATAAGTAGTTCTCTTGTTTAGAGTAGTTTATCACATCGTGTACCACGTGGTACATTTGGCGCTGCGATCAGTTCAATTGCAAAAGTTAGTTGGTTCGAAACTTTTAGGTTAGGAAAAAACTTGCTGTAATATACCTGCTGAAATATCAATTTTAATAAAAATTTTGTAATTATTATTTTTTTCATTATTTTTGATTGAGTAAGTGTACTAATGTTTTAAATAAATAAGCCAAAATCAATTTCATCGATTAGTTATTCAATTGTAAAATTTTGCTCCCATTAGGGATTCCCCTTCGAATATATATATAACTCTCGTATTTGTAATAAAAGTACCGATTAAACATCGAGATTATTCTACTTCTATTATTTACGATACCCAAGATAATATTACTAATACTCATTGCAAAAGGCATTAACATAACATTAGCTGTTTGCATTAATTCGGAATACATCAAGCAACGGTCTCAAAAGTACCCTTGTATTTCCTCATCCTCTCGTTCTTTTTTATTCCCTATTTCTCTTGAATTCTTATTTCTGATTAAGAAAGAAAAAAAAATGTGGAAGAGGGAAGATTTTGTTCAATATGTAATCGTTTATCAAATATTTCATCATTCTCTTTTATACCATCATTATTAATTATATCGATTATCCATTCCTGTATATATCAATAAATTATAACAAATTGTAATACGTGAGACGTGAAATTGATTTATGTCGGATATTTTAAAGGGGGGGTGGGGGTGGGATGGATAAGGGAAAGCCTTGTTTGAACATTTGTAAAACAGCATTCAGTTTCGTAAACCCCCCCAACCCCACGAGTCTCTAATAATGGAAGTAGTGTAATTTACGAAACGTTAAAATATCACGGTGTTCTATTTTTACAGAAGGGGTGGGATGGGGCGAAGGAAGAGGGGGAGGGGAATGCATAAATTAAATGTAAAATCCGCGTAGTAATTATTCTTCAAGCTCCTACGATATAGAGCTCGGAGTTAGTCCACGATAGTGATAATTAATCCGATTTGCAATTTATCTTTCCTCTCTCTCTATCTATCTTTTTCTATCTCCTTTCGTTCGAATTTAGATTTTTTGTTCGTTTGTTTCTTTTTCTACTTCTAGATATGATTACTGGAAAAGTGTCTTCTTATATAATCACCATGAAAAAAAAAGGTTGATATATAAATCAAAATGTTTATACACTAATGAAATTTTCTAATAGAATTTTCTTTCACAAAAACGAAACTCCATATTATTTCTATTTATTTGTACGTGCAGACAAGATATTGTACAACTGTTATATACTAAGTTGTTACTAAACAATTTAGTAAATTGTAACAACTCATAAAAAAATATTACAATTAGAATGGAATACATAAAATAATAATATTCGAAAAAACATAGAAAGCAAGGTTAGTTTTATCGAAATAATTGAACTGCAATACATCGCCATCTATTGAAAACTGACAGAACTTAGAGATTTAGATAACTTGTAAAAAATAAATCCTTAAATTTGCAATAAAAAAATTAAAAATAATTGCGATAAAAACTATCCTATGTACTAAATTAAAAAAAATTATACAAAATAAAAAATACATCATCAAGGTTCAGTAATTTCGAAATTTATTTGAAACAATGTGATACTGAGTTTTTATATATAAAGATATATTATAATGATCATAGATTATCAGATAAACTTCTAAATAAAAATGTTTATGTATAATTTATAAGCTAAAAAATATTTCTTTTCGTTTTTAATAAATAAAACTTTTTATCCATCCATTTATTATAAATTTTTTGTTGTTTCCAATATTACCGTATAGCGCGAGGGGTTTGTAATTTTTCACCGTAAAGAATTTTCTTTACTTACTCATGTCAGACGAATTACCTAAAATTTGTTATCCGTTAAAACTGTGTGTGTGTGTGTATATATGTATGTGTATTCTAGCGTTCCTAACTGCTGCTATATAAATAAATCTCGAAACAATTTCGAATGTTTCTGTTGGAGGGTGTTAATTTAGCCCCGCTCGTTATAATTCTTCTTTCATGGATCCTTTCCCCTCTTTCTACTACCCACATTTTATTTTTTTTCTTACGAATACGAAATAGCGTAAATGGGGCTGCAGAGTGGGGGTGTGGTGGGAGTTCTGGTAGATAGTATTAAGTGCGATTAACGTTAGGGTTTTAGGTTAAAATGTGTTACATGAAGAACATATTGTTTGTGACACGTTTACCAACCACCCCCACCCTTACCTTCACCGCCCATGTTTTTTTAATTTTTCTTTTTTTGGTTGTTTCGTTTCACCGTCGTTTGAATCGTCCTTTCGGTATTTTTTTAACGGTATTTTTTGCCTCCAAAGCCGCGGGTACAGAAAAGGGTGAAAAAGAGAGGGCGGGTGGTAGTACTAGGAAAAGGTAGATGGTCTCTCTAGCTCACTAAGCCGATTTTGCATCGAATTCAATTTTCTCTCGAGTGAAAATAACGAACCTAATGTTTCTGCATTCCCAGCCCGCAGTTTGCCCTCTTTCTCATTTCTTTGCGAATATCCCATTGGTTTTTTTTGTCTTCCTCTCTCTAAATTTCTTTTTTCCTTCTCTTTTTCTCACTCTTTGTTTTAACATAGATAGAGAAAAAAATGGGAAGTGGGGGTGGGGATGGAAGGTTTGGAGTTTTCACGAACGCGTGTTTAATCGAGTAACATAGGACCTTCATTTAAATCACCTAATCACCTTTTCTAGCTAGCTAGTCTAGCAAACTAAAAAAGGAAATTCGGCGGTATAAATCGTGAGAGGCAATGTTCTAGATACTACTAGACATGGAGTGAGGGTTTTTTTAATTTTTTCTTTCTTTTTCTTTTTCTCTTTCTTTCTCTCTCTCTCTTCTCACTGTGCTCGCTCGTGCCACGATAATGAGGTTATTTGTAATTCCAGGACCGGCTGATCAAATCTTCCTAATTTCCTGGATCTGCTCGCTTAAAATTCTACTCGCAGGATGCGCCTGTGTACGTCTCTCTCTTTCTCTCTCTTTCTTTTCTGTATAAGCCAAAGCCTAGTAACTACTCTTTTTCTCTTTCTTTTTCTGGCCCACTCCTTCTCTTTATTTCCAGTTACCTTTCTTGGTTTTTTCTCCCTTCCCTCTCTCCCATTTCTCCGATTCTCTCAACAGTTCCTATTTCTACGAAAAAAAGTACTAACCCTGAAGAATCCTAAAAGGAGCTTTTAGGATAGCGAAATATATGCGACGGACTACTACTACTACTACTACTATCTGGCGTAGTATTATTTTCTAATGAGTTTCCGCTTTGCCGGCGAATTAAATTACAAGGGGACGAACTTGATAGTAGTCGAAACGAAAAGAAAAAAAAGATAGCAGGAAAGAAAAAACAAGGAATTCTGTTTTTAAAAGTTTAAGAGAAAAAGAGAGAAAAAGAAGATATATAGACACGTGGGAAATGAGTTACAGAACGATAGAAAGAAAGGGAGGGTGCGTGAGTATGTAAAAGAGAGAGAGAGAGAGAGAGAGAGAGAGAGAGAGAGAGAGAGAGAGAGAGAGAGAGAGAGGCTTACTGGTGGATTATAAAAATAATTCGAAAAGCTTGCGCGTTTGTACTCGCGAACGACGTAGGATTACTTCTACTACTACTACTACTACTACTACTACTATGTCTATATGTCTATTATGTACTAGTACTAGTGTTACTACTACTATTACTACTATTACTACTAGTATTTTCCTTGAACATTTCGTGATATAGCCACAGTTATGCGGAAACTTCGAGAAATATCATACACACGCGAGCGCACGTGCATAAGAGTAAGAGAAAGAGAGATAAAGGAAAGGAAAAGTAAAATGAAAAAGGAAACACAACGGGTTTCATCGCGGGACAAGTTTGCCGCACGGATTTCTTTGCTTTATACATAAGAAGAAGCCCAGCAGCAGCTTTCGTTCGTTTTAACTCGATCTTACACATCGTCTATGAATATACCGGTGCAGAATATTAACGAACTCATTTGCTTTAGACCAGGGTAACCCGGTTTTAGAAGTAAAACGGGGGAAAAAAAATAGAAAAAAAGAGGGAGAGAAAAAAAAATGAAAGGAATAATGGGAATAGGTTCTCCCTTCCTACTCTCTATGGTCTCCCTAGGGATTTTTATAAAACCTCGTTACGAGACAACTACTTTTTTTTTTTTACCGGATACTCACCTAGATCTTTTTTAAATTTTTATTTTGGTTTGTTTTTTCTTTTTTTTTTTTTTGTTTACTCATAGTTTCTTTATTTTATTTATTTATTCTAGTATATTTCTTTTTTTATTTTTCTTATTTGGTTGTAAACAATTTTTCTTATTTGGTTTTTACTTCTTAGATTTCAAAATCGTTTGTAAAGTAAACAAAATATTAAAACGTATATTGGCAATACATTTATTTTTTATTAATAATAATTTTTCTAATTCTAATTTTACCAATTCTAAATTTTTATAATTTTCTAATTTTTACGAATACTAATATTTTATAATTTAATTTATTTGTCAATTATTTTATTTATATAATTTTAATAATTTTATTAATATTAAATTTATAGAATATATTATCCATAATTAACATAATTATTTTCCAATTAAAATAACCAATATAATTTTTCAAAAAATCTAATATAATATTTATAATTATTTTTTATCGATTAACAATTCTTTAATCATATTTCATTATTGGGTAATAATCCAGCACATTAGGGATAGATATAACAACATTCTCATCGTTCGTTTCATCAGTGGTAAAAGTGTCATTAAGTTCTTCGAAACGAACCACCCCGAAATAATCCGCTTGTTATTTTCTCACGAAATTAAAACGTCCTGAATGCGTCAACGGAGCTTTAATGAAACCTTTCTCGAAGCTCTCTCTCCTCTTTCATCTTAAATGCTATTTCTCTTTTTTCTTCTTTTTTCTAACTCTTTTTTTTCTTTTCTACTCTCCCACCCTACTTTCATTCATTCTTTTTCGTTCATTCTGTGGTTAGAACGATATCTGTTGGTATTGCAATTATATATATATATATATAAAAGTAAAAAAAAGTAAGACACGAAAAGGGTAGAAAAAGTAAAGAAAACGAGGAAAATAATAGAAAAAGAAATAGTAGATTAAATAAAAAAAAATACACACTCATATATATATATGTTTTACTCACACTGACTTACTTTTCTTCTTTCTTCTTCCACCTCATCTCTCTTTCCAACCGAACGGAGCAATTTAATCAAAGTCCATCTTGTTCTATTTCTTTCGCTTCTATAGTTCCCACAACGATTCGAATTTTCTCTTTTTATTTGCACTCGAGCAGACGATAGAGTTCCAAGAAACTCATCTTTTCCTTTTTCGTATCTCATTGAAACTACCTTCCCTCTTCCCACGCCTTTTAGTCACTCTTAACCTTTCTTCATTCTCGTATCATACTACTTTTTTCCATTTTGAACATTTGAATAATCCCGCTGTTAAAGGTTCATTAAAAATCTGTCTCCAATAATATTTAAACATGGATCATTGTTAACCTTGTTGTTTATTTTAAATTCGATACATTAACACTTTAATGGCCGCTGACACAACATGTGTGTGATAGCCGGAACATTTATTTAAAATTATATATAAAATTAAATTTATTGTTAAATTATTGTTTTTTGTTTTATGTTAATTTTTTCGTGAATGACAATGAAGTTTTTTTTTAAATTAATTCTTGAAAAATATTACCGGGCTCCTGACGACGTTTGACTGCGTACACGTGTGGCCATTAAAGTGTTAACAAAGATTTAATTTAGCGTTGTAAAATTTATTACGAGTTAGTCAAATTATTGGCTTTCATTTAATTTGTAAAGATTATTGTCATTGGTCATTAGTCATTAGTTGATTCAAGTATTTTTTTTTCTTCTTCCTCTTCACCTTCACCCAGTTCTTATCGACATTCTTTCTTTCTTCCCTTACTTCCTTCTTTCATCCCCTTTTTACTTTTTTTACCCTTCAAACCCAACGTCACGACGAGCAGCAGCAGCAAAGACGTCGAAAGAAAATCCCCAAGATTTTCCTCGGATTTTTCGAAACCACGAATTGAAGAAGTCCCTGAAAAAAAGGTGAGGATGGTAGGAAGGGGTTGACTTTGGGAAAAACTAGTCGATAATGCGAATCGTCGAAGATGAAAAAAAAGAGAGAGAGATAGAGGAAAGGGTGGGAATGAAAGAGAAGAGTTTTAAGGGAAGCAAAGAATCGTACGTGGTTAAAATCACTAAGCAAACGGTTTTGGTATTGGTTTATAACCAATTATAAATATATATATATATATAAATACCATATATTTAAATGGTATAAATCATAACAAAATATAAATACCAATATAATATAAAACCAATAAATAACCAATATATATACTATCTTAATTATTATATCCATAAATTGGTTGAATTATTTTCAAACTATCCAATATTCCAGAGAACAACTGTAAAAAGGTGGAAAAAAGAGAAAATGAAAATTAGAAAAAAAAAGAAACCCTTAAGATTATGACCTGCGTTATTTAAACTTTGTCTCGAGTTTTTTCTTCACACCATCTTTCCCCTCTTCCTTTTACTCTCCTACTTTCTTCCTGTACTCATCCCTCTTTTATTTCCTTTTTTACGATGATTCTTTACATTGTTTCGCACATAAGTAATCCCACATCCAACAACCAACCAACCAACCAACCAACAAACCCTTGACGACGTTAGCTCGTTTTCCAAACTTGACGTCTCGTATTGCCCTTTTTGGCTTCCCTCTTTTTTATTTCTTCTCTTTATTCCTTTCATAAGTATCACGTCAAGTTGATGCCCTTACCCTTTCTTCTGAAGACCCTAGTCATTTTAACTTCTATAATCTAATATTGCTTTTCTCACTTTTATTTTTATGGTTTACGAGAATCTTCGTAATTAACAAAACTGATTGTTATCCACAAATCATAACGAGACGGATTTTATTTTGATTTCTTATTTTTTTTTATATTAATTAAAAATTTGTTTAAAACATCTTATCGTGTCCCATAATATTTTTTCATTGTTTTATTCGTTTTACGTTATTTTATTGACAACGATTAACGTATTACAATCCATACTGTTTTATTAACTTGTCAATGAAATAACATAAAAGAAAAATATTGTACACGTTTAAAATTCAAAGGAAAGAATACCCTTTGAATTCATCCGTTAGTTCGAATTAATTAGAAATCGAAAAATATATCACATCGTTTATACGGGAGTTTCTACCCCCTTGTCCTACATCAAAGTAAGAATCAATGCTTCAGTTTTCTTCTATGAGTTGAAATAAAATACGTTATCGAAAGCCATTCGAGTGGCTAGGGGTACTAAAATCAAAGCGTTTCCGGTTCACAATTTCTCGATGCATCGAAAGTAAAATACCTAAGAGAAATAAACCATTTTAAAGTTCCATTGACTATATATTTCCCTTCTATTCTGACAGGTCAATCTCGTCAGATCGGCAATAAAAACAGAATGCTTTGAGAATAAACTCCCAAGCATTTTATTTTACAAAGAACTTTGAGATGAATTTCCTATTCGCGAATGAGAATAGTAGAATGGAAACGAACAATTTTTTTTCTTTTTTTTTTCTTCTTTTATTTCATTTCTTTCAAACAATTTTTTATCGAAACAATATCGAAAATTTCAAATTAAAAGACACCGTAATATATACTCGATATATCTATGTTCTTATAACATGAAAACAACAAAAGAAATTAGAAAAACAACGTGTCACAGTTAGTTTCTTAACAATTATTTTTTTTTATAAGATATGCAGGATAAATTTTAGTAATAATATTAATTATTACTGTATATACTATACTATATATACCCGTCTCAGTTACAAGATTCATCCTGTACATTGCTGATATAAAACATCAAATATCTCGCAAACTATTGACATTTCGATGACTTTAATTTAATACTTTTTAACGCAGAATAAAAAAAGAAATCGAATAGTGTAAAAAAAAAAATATATAAAGTTCCATTTAAAAAAAAAGGGCAACTGCATCTAGCGGATGCATCGATGCATTTTCAAAAAAGTAAAGTCATAGATAATTGACATTTGTTGTGCCATATAACTTTTTCCTTTATAATTTTTCTCTATTGTTACTTAAAAAAAGTTATTACCCGTCCCTGTTACAAGAATCACCGTTACAAGAATATATAGAGTTTGATAGAAGTGGGTGTGTGATGTTCATAAAATAGTTTGGTTTCCGACTATTGAACCAAAAATAAACAAAAATAAAAAAAAAGGTAAAAAATGCTGAAAAAGATAGCCCTTTTCGTAGGGTTTTTAGAGGGAGTATTAATGGTACCATCAATGGCTTGGACTCTTTGGTTCTTTTTAATATAATAACCTTTTTTTTCTATACTATGTGTTAGGATGCCAAAGGTATTGCATTTTTAAATAGATACCTTTTTGTGTCTGTGTTAGTTAGTTAGTAGTGTTAGTCTATTATTTGATATTAAGATTTATACACATACATATTTGTTAAACAATTAATTGTTTTTGGTGTCCACAAAATAAAATATATAAACTTTATATCTCATAGGGTAGTTAGATAGGTGTAAAAAAATCAGAACATATTTGTTTTGATCTTGTTGAATGTTTCATTCTTTTATTAGGACTTTTTCAGCAATTACTAGTAAATAAAAAAATTACGTAACCTCAAAAACACATAGTTCTTTGTAACGCTAAATATATAATAATATTTTTTTATTTATACCTCGATCATTATCAATGTTCCGAGTCTTCCATTTATTTCTAAGACATACATTATATATTTTTTATTATTTTTTTTTTATAATACATACACTGGACCTAGCACCAATAAATTGTGATTGATTAAAAAATTTGTCTGTAACGTCATCAATTTAAAATTAAATATGTAAACGTTACAAATACGAAATGTTCAACAAAATCAAAACAATATGTTCTGATTTTTTACACCTGTCCAATTTACCTATAGATAGATGATTTTTAAAACATTTGTTTTTTAAAATAAAAATATATACATATATACATATAAAAGAAATACATCATATTTATTATAGGTAAACGTATAAAGAGTGAAAAGTATGTATATTTGAAAGTATGAAGATTTCACGAAGGATTATTAAACTGTCATAAAACATTGGGAAAACGTGCCGTCGTCTTGCGCGAAGTAGAGAATGGACGGTAAAATAAGGTTCTAGTGGCCCGTAAAACAAGATCATGCCCTTTTCGAAACGATGCGTTCACCTACCATCTACCCATCTTCGCCATCGTTCACATGCCATGGTAGATATTCCCCTTTTAAATAAATGCAGTCTGTTATTACACCTACGAGGTAGCGTAACGGGAATCGCTTTAAATGGTAATAAAGAATCTCGTAAAAAAGAAGAAAGGTAGGAAGAAAAAAAAATATCCTGTGGCCAATGAGAGTAGCAGCAACCTTTGTACTTACAAAAAAAAAAAAAATAACAAAAAAATATGAAAAAAAAAAAAAAAATAAAAAGAAAAGAAATAACGAATGAATAAGAGTGAGAGAAATGAAGAAAAATAAAGATAAATAGATAGATAGATAGATATAGAGAAAACTACCATCAAAAATAAATCTCGTCGAGAAAATGCATAAATTTTACGAGCGACACTATACAGAGCCTTGGCCCATGAATTCGAAACGACCCCCTCCCCCTATACTCCAACGATCTCGTTTATAATGCTCTCTCTCTCTCTCTCTCCTTCTCTTTCTCTTTTACTGTACGTATTTTCTTTTTTATTTATTTTTATTTTATATCATTTCTCTCTTTTACTTTTTCGTCTTATTCCTATTACAATTCTTCTCTTTCTTTTATTTTCCCACCCATTCTAAATAAAATAAAAATCATCCCTTCAAACGATCGAAGGATGTATCAATGGGTGTAGGAAGAAAGGGGAGGATTTTAAAGACAAAAAATATGGTAAAAGAAAATATGAAAGAGAAAAAAAATAAGAGGAATTTCATTTAAACGTCGTACGTGAGACCGATAGAAACAAAAGGAGAATAGTGACGAGTGGGGGGTGTGTTGAGGTATTGTGAAGAGAGGGTGGGTGTATATGGGAGGATGGAGGGTGGAATGGTTTCTCTCTTTCTCTATCGTCGATCGAACAAAAGCCGCTCGGTGGCCAATCAGCGGTGGACGATATCGGAATTCAATCTTTATCGGCCGATTTGTGGTTTCGTTTCTGGCGAGATTCAGTTGGATCTTTCTCTCTCTCTCTCTCTCTCTCTCTTTCTCTTTCGTTCGTCGTGACTTTTTGGTAGGAGTTAGACACGAACGTTGTAAGCGCGCCATTTTTATCCCTTGTGTCGCGCGATTCCCTTTTTCAGTTCGGAGTCACAGAAATATAAAAAAAAGGTTGAAGTAGAAAGAGAAATAAAAGAGAGTGAGAGAAAGAGGGAGAGAGAACACTAAAATCTCGAACGTTTATTGCCGTTGTTTGACCGATCCCTTTCACCACCCCCTTTTGCCACACGCGCAAGCTTGTCTTCTTTTTCTATTCCCTTTATCCCACCCTCCACCTTCCCCTTAGAAAATGTTCCCCCACAGAAATACACACGCCACATCCACACAACGCAATACAACACATACATACACATAGTTGTACCCACATTTCGTGCCACTCTTTTTTCGACAGTTATTTGTTTCTAGATAGCTGACGAAGGAAATGGCTTTGGGGTTGGGTTGGGTTGGACGAAGTGGGGTTAGGGGGTAGAAGGTGGATTGGGTAGTTGCTGCGTGCTTTTCAAAGGCTACGCTTCAACGGTTTCCTAGAGTTTCGTAATTTTGTTTCTCGTGATTGCCAGGAAAGAAGGAAGAAGAACTACGTTCAGTGAAGAACGGTGGACAGGGTGAGTAAGGTGGAGGAGTTAGAAAGGGGGTGCCCTGCCTCGTCGTTCGTTTTACTTCGTTACAACTATGCGAAATTATATTTTTTTTTTTCAAACGAGTAGTAAGTTTCATTTTATCCTTTCATTCTTTTCTTTGTTTTCTGATTTTCTTCTTTTGTTCTTTACTTATTTATTTATTTATCCCGTGTACGGCATTAGAAAAATAAAAATATTTTCATGAATATTATCGTGAAGAAAAATAATGAAATTTTCGTAATATATTCTTCAAATCATTCATTTTTTGATATTTAATTTATTTTTTATTTAAATACAACAATCGTTCGGGGGTAATTTACATTGATTCAAATAGATTGGTATATTTGTTATAATAAATATATTATATAAAATAACTAAATATAAAATAACTATATTATTATTACTTAAGGTATCAACAAAGTCAAATTTTGTAATTGGTCGATCTAAATTGTTTAAATAATTTTTGTTATTTTGTTCTTTTTCTTTTCCTTCTTCTTCCCTTCATATCCAATTAGATGAAATATCGTTGTTGCCTATTCATTATAATTCTTTTCTATTTTTTCTTATTAATTATTTGTTTGCTGGTACGATCCCATCCCTTCCCTCTCTCCTTGTTTCTCCTTCTCCTCCGAGGGATGAGGAAGGGGTGGCAAAATTCCGTTTGTACGTAATTACGTTCCATGCGGACGACACGTTGGCTCGACGAAGAGGATTATTAATTAACGCGCGTCCATATATATATATATATATAATACTACCGATGCGCATCTGTAGTAAATTAACAGCTGATAATTATATGCCAGCAGCCTCACAATAATTTGATGATCAACAGCGTTTAATTAAACTTGGTTCTTGCGATTCATACAAATCGATATGAGATCGGAACAACGTCCGATAAATAAGGTTTGTTATCGAGTCGTTCTCCCGTGGTGTGCTGTACCGTACCGTACCGTATCGTACCGTAACGTGCCGTACCGCAAACCCTACCTACCTATCTCGTTCTCGAATATTGCCAATTTTCGGTTCATCGATTTTACAATTCGCGGATAGATAATCTGTAAGCACCACTTTATACGGTAAATTAAATATTCGTCATTCTTTTTTTTGATTTTTTTTTTTTTTTTTTTTTTATTAAAATCACGCTATATAATAATATCTATATATATATAGATTTTGTTTGTGCCTAATCGATAATCTTCAAAAGTATAATACTTTACCAATTGTCTTGAAATCTTAATACAACATTGCATTCGCATACAGCTAGGTTTATATTACATTAAATTATTTAAAAAAGAATTAATTAATAATATAGTTTAAATAATAAATTAATAAATAAATTAGCAGGTTATAAAAATAATAAACTAATTTTTATCTATACAACAATGTTATATTTGTACTCACATGAGTCACAGTAACGCGTGGCTAATATATATATAATATTTAATATATATTTATATATAAATATACAATATGTAAATATATAAAATATAACATAATATATAAAATATAATATAATATATAGAATATAAAATATATATAATATATAAAATATAATATATAATATGTAAAAATTTGTACATACATATTATAAATATATAATATATTTATTATTATATATTTATTATTTATTATAAGTATATAATATTTATTTTTAATATTTATTTTATACATATTATATATATTACATTTTATATATTATATATCGATGATACTTTTCTAGTAAAAAAAATATTATTTATTATATCTAAAATTATTTATTCATCTCGTAAGCAGATAAAGCACAGTTAAATAAATAAGTTTGAAAATTTTCTTTTATGGTCATTAAAAAAGTATCTTTTAAAAAGGATAACTTCAATTCTTTGATATAATTTATATATATATATATATTTTTTTTTTTTTTAACTGGAACGTTTTATTTCGTTAAAGAATAATTCTAAAAATTATGAAACATCGAAGGTGTATAGGAACTTTCAATGAGTTTTAGCTCGTATTAAAGAACTATAGTTATTTTAAACGTTCGTTAGATTTCTCACTCTACATTTAAATTGATATTCGAGCGTCGACCTTTTGTTTCTCTCTCTCTCTTTCTCTCTCTCTCGTTTCCGGTTTGCCAATTTTCCTCGCATTGCAGGCTATTAAACAATAGAATTCGTGATTCAGTCCGGCCAATAAATTAATTTTCCGGTTTTCGTTAGTGCACTCGTAATGAGCTCTTCGGTCATAATTCGTTTTGCCAGACAGTAAAGAAAAAATAAAAAAAATATAAAAAAAAGTGCGTGAAGTATGTACGTGCGTCATGTGTGTATATATGTCTGTGTGTGTATGTGAGATAACTGTAATAATAGAAATAGAATGGTAGATATGATAGTAGGGGATGGGGGTGGGGGTGTATATATGACGTCTCGCTTGGGGAAACAATTTTATTATAAGCGTTGAGAGGGAAAAGGCCATTTTTGCGTGAAACAATGGCCGTGTTTTCATAGAGAATTTTCAAATCGTCTCGTCTCGTCGCGTCGCGTCGCATCCCTGACGTTGAGTGCCGTATCCGATCCTATCCGATCCGATCTTCCACCTTTGGGGGGAAAAAAAGCTCTTGAAAAAGCAACGTGACCGTTGGCAAATATTTGCCAACGCATCGATTTTCCTCGCCTCATCCTTGCATCATTAATTGTGATCGTTTGAAAGCACCACGATTCGTTTCGTACGGGTGAGGGGGTGAGAGAAGATATATATATATAACAGGTGGTAGGTATACTTACGGGTATGTCAATGATCAAATGCATTTTTAGGTAAACCACGAGTGCACCCAGCCATAACGTCGATTGATGCATTGATTGCGTATGTGCATAATTAATGCTACGTTGGTTCTAAATTTATACCTATAAAGGACTTCTGCTTGTTATATAAACAAGTCTGATAAACGAGCTCCGAATCAACAATCCTGGAATATGTTTGAATATATATTATATGTATCTTCTCGACTTCTCTCAAAGCTACAAAGTTTTTGTTTATTAATTCGTTTATAAAATCGTATAATAAATTTTAGTGAAAATGTTAGGATTAAAAAAGTATCTTTGGTTTTACAATTAAAATTAATTATAACATCAATGATTATTATATTTTTTTATTACTTTATTAAAAAAGTATTGTTGGTTTTACAATTAAAATTGATTGTAACGTTGATTATATAATGATTTGTAATTTAGAAATTTTGTTTAATACTTACTTCAATTTATAATTATTATTTAATGTTTATAAACGACATATTTTACGTTATTAATTATAATTTATTGACTTTCTTTTCGTAAGAACGTATTAAATAATAATCATTCGTGAAACATTTAATATAAAATTGTACGAAATAGAAAACAGAAAAGAATTTGAATTTTGTTTTGTTTTGTTATTAAATGCATTGCAATTTCTTTTACGATTTTTTTTTCTTTTCTTTTTCTCATTGAAAGGATTGTTTCGTCGTGTTTAAAAGATATTATATCATTAAAATTTCTAGACGAATTTTTTCTTTAATGGAACTTCCTTGCATTATACATCTCGAATTGCACGACGATTGTCTGCGAAATATTCCCAAGTGTAAGATTTTTTTTTATATTCCTCCCTCCTTACTTCCCCCCAATCTTAATTACATATTCAGACCTGTTACATGTAGAATGGAAAAATAATGTCTTTTACAGCTGTTAGATGTTTTATCACGTATATCGTATCGTATATTTTAATTTATTTCTTTTTTCATTTTACCTCAAGCTTGTATGAGAAAGTCCATTAACAAAAAAATTCTTTTTGTTATTTTTTTTTTCTGGTAGCCAGGGCTCGTCGCTCGTGTTTCGTATGCATCGAAATTCAATTGGGCGAGAAGTAGTGTAAATCGATCTATACTACTCGAAAGGCGTACGTAACAAAGATTTGTGTGAAGTATATACTACTACTATTACTACTGTTACTATTCTTGTATCTACATATTCACACACATACACACACGTAGATGGTCTGAAGAGGATAACGAATTTCTCTGGTTTGAGAGCACTCACTCGTGGCTACATTGGAATAGATACAACTAGATATATAGAAAGACGTGCATTGTGCGTGTGCACGTATAAACAATGACTATTAATCCTTTCTTGTAACATAGTCGATAACTTAATATGAAACGTTATATATAATACCATTATATTACAATTATTATTAATTATAAGAACACAAATGAGAAAATCAGGCAGAAATTTTTGACAACATTATTTTTACATTTTATATGATAATATAATTATTAAAGTGGTTTACGTAAAAATTTAAATAAAAAAAATATTGAGTTTATCAATTATTTTATATTACATTATATTAAATTAAAAATTAATTTTTTTTTTAGCTTAATTTTCAGCATATTGTCAAAAATGAATTTTTAGTATAGTGTATGATATTTAGAATATTAGACAGAATTTATTTAGTATTCAAATATTTGAATATTTGTTTTCAAATTTTTTTAAATAAAAATATATAATAAAAAAAACATATAAAATAAAAATTATATAAAATAAACATTTTATAAAAATATGTAATTAAAATTTAAATATATCTCGAAACATAAAAAATATATTATAACTTATGTTAGACAACTTTGACTCAACATTTATTTTATACTTTAAAATAATTCTTTTTCCAAATAATATTTTACACACTAGGAATTGTGTTTTCAATTACTTTCTCCTATTGTTTGTTTTTTTAATTTTTATTTTATTTAGCTTTCTTTTTTTTACTTTCATTTAGTTTTTCTGTTTGATTTCATAGGATGGGAGGTTCGATAATAGAAAGAAAGAAGAAAAAAAAGGAACATTTTTCTTTATTAGGAAATTTTATTCTAAATGTTCGAGACTACTACTACTACTACCACTTTTACTACTTACTTTCTAGAAGAAAATAAAACGGGACAAAAAAGAAAAAGGAAAGTAATGTACAGAAATGAAAAAGGAATACACCGACCTGTCCTTAAAGGGTCCATCTTTTTTTTTATTTTTTTTTTATTTTCTTTCTTTCTTTCTTTCGAGATTACGTGAAACGAGGTTTAAATTAGAAGTTAATTACCTTCTAGGGAAACTTCGACGAGACGAAAGCGAACCCGTTTGTAATTCGTTTCGCGAACATTTCTTTTTTTTTCCCCCCCTTTTTTTTCTCTTTCTTCTTCTTCTACCCTCGTTCGATGTAATTTACGTGATTACAAAAGATGTTCCGAGTCTTATAGTTATAGACTACCAATTTGACTTACATTAGCGAATTTCTTTTCTTTTTTTTTTGTTTTGTTTTATGATAATTTTTTTTTAATTAATTTAATTTTGATTTCAATTTTCAATTGTACACTCAACTCATCGAAAGTTTTGTTTCCACGATAAGAAAGTTTTTTTCTATACAAAAATTGATAATCGACATTTTATATTTCAATGAATTCTTCTGAGTTAAAAGCTAACTTTTGTCATAAAAAAGAGAAAAGAAAATGGAAATAAAATTCACGCGTAGGGTAAAAAAAAAAAATTTTTTTTTACGACCTACTCGAGACTACTAAATCTCGAGATCGTTTTTATTCCGATTATTATCCTTTTCATAATCGAAGTTTATCCTAGGATAGCACACTGCTCGTGCCGATAAAATCAACCATCCACGACAAATTATTATGATCGTATGAATTTTAACAGCTATAAAAGTGACTGTATAAGTATAAGAATGATGGGAAGTAAAACTGGCAAGAAATTTTTTTCATTTTACTTTTTCATTTTCCCCCAAAGATTTGATTGATAATCTGGTGAAGAAAAAGTTATGCAACCTTTTATCCCACATTTTTTACTTTTTAAAGTTAAACCCTTTTCTAATATTAATAATAGAAATATATGAATAATAATTTATGTTTTTATTTACATTATTAAATAAATTACATTATAGAGTATTACATAATAAATATAAAAAATAACATGTATATTATATACTATTATTAATATATATTACGTACTATATATTACTAATTATATATTATAAAATTAATTATGTTATCTTATATGAAATATATTAAATATAAATTATTTACATTTATATATATATATATATATATAATATATTTTTTGTTTAATAAAAATAATATACACACCAATAAAAATAATATTATTATATTTATATAGAATAATATATAAAATATATTAATATAATAAAAATATATTTAATTATTTAATATATATAATATATTTTTATTTATTTCAATTATTTTTATATTAAATATATAGAGTATAAATATATTATATAATATAATTACAAATATATAATATTTCAGTTATGTTATATAATATATACGAAATATATACGAAAGTTATATAAATAAAAATTTAATAAATAATTAATGTGATAATATTTATATAAAAAAAAACATCATTTATTTCTATATTAATTTCTATATTAATTTAATAAAAAAAATATTATTATTATTATTAAATAATAAATACTTCATAAATTTCCAAAATTATAAAAATCTTCTTCGACAAATACTTTTTCTTTTTTTTTTTTAAACTTACATTCTTGAATAATCGTAGTCGAAAATAAATCGAAGTTACGAGATAATATTATATCAAGAGTTTCCCCCCTCTGTTTCTTTCACCCTCCCTATTCTTATATTTCTCTCAATAAGATCGACCCTTCTTCAATCGTTTGAACCATCATTCTCACCCTCTTTTCTTTTTCTCTCTATTCAAGTAGTCAATTACGAAGAAATCTTTGAGAAGAAGACGATAGACGACTAGTAAACCATATTTCTTTTGACATTTTTTTACAATTTTAATTGTTACATTTAACGAGCATATATTTTACAATATTTCTCATTGTTAACTATTTTATATTTATGAATTATTTATAGATCAAGAAAAAAAGAATTTATAATGAATTCTGTAAACGTCATGTTAAAAAAATAAACATCTGTATTGTACAAGAAAAAAAAGGGGGACAAGGATTATAAGAAAATTGTCATTGTTGAGATTCAAAAGCAATGAATGAATAAAACAAAAAAAAAAGACATCAAAGGAAACTATTGAATAATTTATTCGCGGTCTACTCGGTGTGACCTTGGTAACTTCGTAAAAAGAGATGAAAAAAAGGGAGAAAGAAAGAAAGAAAGGAACATGTAATTAGGGCAAAAGATTACAAGTTCAGATACGAAGTAAATGAAAGCGAAGGAAACCTGGGAGTAGGAAAGGTGGGTCCAAGAGAAGGTTGGTTTGCTAAAAATAAGAAAAAAAAAGTTAAAAGTGCAAGTAAGAAAATGCAACTAAACCATAATATATTTGTTTGAAAATAATCGTTGTAAAACTTAATTGGTGTAGTAGGTACCAGTACTACACCACTACTACTACAGAATAGTACCCCCCCCCTCCCCCAAAAAAAGGAAAAGGGAAAAAGTACAGACGTTGTCCAGGTCGGCTGGTAACGTTGTAACTTGTCGCCATTAAGCCAATTAAGATGACGCATGGCTACGAAACTTCTGCTGGTAGTGCACCCCAACCAACCTTCCCAACCCAGTAGCCCGAGACGATCAATTTCGCTTGCTTTCTAACAACTCCCTTTTGCTGTACCCTTTTCCCTTTGCCTACACCAACTCCTACACCTTTTATCCTGTATATCCTGTGTGTCTGGGTTTTCGTTTCTACGCCTACCACCAACTACTTTTTCTTTTTCTTTTTATTTTATTTTTTTACTTTTTTGTAGTAGTCGCGTTTTCGGGTCATTTCTTTCCGTCTGACTTGTTCTTTCATTTTCTTTCTTTCTTTTTTTCTTTTTCGTTGTTTCCCCCACTTCTTCCACCTTCTCCCACTATCCGTTAGCTGCCGTCGTATTCGATAATTCTTCGCATTTTCGGCTTTTGCCAAGTCTGAAGATGAATTCGCCTAACGTCTGGCCAGTACTACTTATTCTTTCTTTTCCATTTTCGTTTACTTTCTTTATTTCTTTCTTAACTTTTAGAAAAGAGATAATTTTTCAACGATCCCTTTCTCCCCACTCACCCATCCCCTTTTATTAACACGTTTTCTTTTTTTACAATCCAGAAATATGTCCCATCCCTTCTTCTTTTCACGAGCTTTAGCCAATCTGGATTTAGTTTTCCATCGTGGGGTTTTACTTTTTTTTATTCTTTTTTTTTTTTTTTGAAAATAACTCGCTTGAAAAATCGCTGACAATAAGTTAACTCGCGTAAGTGTTTCTCTTAGGATCTTAAGTAAGACGAAGTGTAGAAAGTCTTCTTCTTCATCATCATCCTCGTTTTTTCTTTTTTTTTACCATTTATCTTTCTTTCTTTCTTTCTTTCTTCCATTATTTCTTTCTTTCTTTCTTTGTCACCTCGGTGTCTCTTATACTACTTTTTCTTCTCTAGTTAGCTTTTTCTTTATTTTCTTTTAACCTCTTTTTAGGCACGGATGAGTTGAATTTAACTCGTGCTAAAAGAGTAGTAGGAGACATATACTTGAGGTGAAAACTGTTGTAAAAAATGAACATAAATGCGAAACGCTTTAAAAGACTCTTTTTGTTTGTTTTTTTAACATTACTTGAATAATCATGTTTGACGATGAAAATGAGTGAGACTCCGTGACTCGTGGTCATTCACGAAACTGACGAATTTTAATCAAGTTTTTATCGTTTATAGTCAATGTAGTTTGTAATAAGTTACAAGAATATAATTTTGTTTAGATTAAGTATTTAAAAATTTTAATTTTTATAATTACATACAAAAAAAGTAAAATATATATTATAATATAAATATATAAAATTAAATATATAAAAATGATATATAAAATTTATTAAAATATATATTACAATATAAATAAATATCATATTAATTATAATATTAACTAAATAATATTAATTATTTAAAATATAATTAATTAATAATATATTATATATAATAAATATAATATAAATATTAATATATATATTATAATATTATGTTATATATATTTTATAATATTTATATATATTTAATTTAGATGTAAAACGAATTGACCATATAAAATAAAAATACTCTTAACTCTATATCATACGTGTAAAAATCTACGTATACGTATGTATGTATGTTCATTTTAGTATATATAGTGTCACTTTACATTCATTTAAAATCAGTCTTCACATTTCTAACGTAGGTACATATATATATATATAGGAAGATTTAAGTTATTCTACGTTAAATCGTCTACCGCATACGTTATACTTAATCCTCGTCGCATGAATTCCCTTTTCACTTTGGCTTGGCAACAGCTTCCTCACCTACTTACCTCCAATTTACATGAATTCATAGAAATAACATTCGAAGTGGTAAGCTAGAAGAGGATGAGAAAAATCTTATCTTCTAGCAAAAGAGCCCAAACGGTACTAAATTCAGCCATGAAATGATCATCCAATAAATAACACCGTCTCGTTTTTTCCTGTAATCTTTCCTGCTGAATCAGGTGCTCGCAAGATGGAAAAAGAAAAAAAAAAGAAAAAGAAAGAGAGAGAGAAACGAACACACACGTATTCTACGTTAAAATTTGACGTATTCGAACCCCTTCCCTAGCCCCCCCTCTTTCCTCCACCCACGAATCCATAATTCATTCAACCGGTTACCTAGGAAAAATTTTCTTCGATATTTAAAACGATCGTTACGAGCCCGCACGGAGAGATTTATCGTGATGGCAACATACCGATCTCCCTTTTTTCCCCTTTTTTTTTATTCCAAAATTCGTCGGACGATTTAATCGCTAAACGCAGAATGCAATTTCGTTTAAACGTGTTTCGTCCGATCGGTCAGATCGATATCATCGGGCTGACTGACTTTCTTCTACGTTTGCATTTGATTTCGATTACAACAGCAAAATGCATATGTTTTTTTGTTTTTGTTTTGTTATCATTGTGAAAAGTAATTGATTAAATTAATTCTCATATTATTATTATTATTATTATTATAATACAATATTATCAATCTTCGAACAATAATTTTACATACTTGATTCACCCAACTTGAAAGAAAAAATTTAATTAGTTGTAAATATTGACCAAATTATTATTTTTTTGTTCTTTGTATCATAGGGAAGTAGAAAAGATAAAAAAAAATATCAAAACATATTTGTTTTGATCCTGTTGAACGTTTTGTCCTTTTATTAGGACTTCTTTAGCAACTATATAAAAGATACAAAATTACATAACTTCAAAAATACATATTAGTTCTTCGAAACGTTAAATATATAATAATATTTTTTATTTTTTCTGTAAATATTAATATTTATTCATTAACGATAAATCATTTCATCGATATCGTCTGTATATTAAACAATTCAAATAAAGTAGTTATTTGAAAATAGATAAATCTAGATGAAAGATACTAAACATACACCAGAGACACCATGTTATTCCTTTTAACTTTATACTTCATGATTAAAACTCACATATATGTATGTGAATTGTATATGTACATATGTGTGTGTCTGTTATATTTCCTTTTAGTGCAGGGTCGAATATATACGACTAAAGATCCCTAGGAAATATCGACTGGTTATATTTTCTCGATCTGATTCTAGTTGCATTCAATGTGCCTATCTTCTTCCTCCGCGTCATTTCCGATTAGTTAACCTCGTTCAAAGCTTTCCTAGAATCGAACTCTCGATTCGAGATACCTGCCGGGAATGTGCATTGGTTTGTTATATGTATTTGTGTATGTGTATATGTATGTGTGTCGCATTCGTCGCTGTTGTTCATTCTATACGAAAGACACTTCCGTTTAAAAGATAGGAAAGGTACCGAAAGACAATCGATTTATTTCTGACAAGTCGACGTGAGTTTCTCTTTTTATTTTATTTTTTTCATTCACGAATGAACGAGATAAACATCCTCTTTTCAACAACAGAAATAAAATACTTTTACAGTGTGACAGACTGATTTAACGATTTTCTATTATGATCATTCTTTATTATTTCCTTTTTATTTTTTTATCGATGTTCAGTAATCACAATGGACTATGATTGATATCATAATTGAAAATACATTTGTTTTAAGATTTATTTGTATTTTTTTTTTTATTAAATAATTAATTAAAATCTCGTAATATTTATTGTCGATATTATCGATATTATTTTTCACAATTTCTCATTTCTAGTTTATTATTATTTTAATGTAATTATCTATAATATTTGAGATACACAATTTATAAAATAGTTTCATTTAGTATGTAACTTGTTATTAATATTAAATTTTTTTTTACAAATTTTCATTTCTAATTTATTAATATTTTAATATAATTATCTATAATATATTCGATACACAATTTATTAAATAATTTTATTTAATAATACGTAAGTTGTTATTAATATTAAAAAAATATGAGATTTTTTTTTACAGAATCTTTTATAGAAGAAAATTTTTTTTGGTCAATATAGTAAGTTTTAATATTAAAAAAAAAATAATAATAATAATAATAAGATTGATGGGAGTTTTTGTTAGATATTATTAACAGTTTGCAGTGGACTTGTAGGACCGCCATAGGAAGCATAAATTAATATGGCTTTGGGAACGAATCACGGAAGCACCACCCCCCAACGTTGCTGCCACCGCAACAGAAACCCTCTAAGAATTTATGTTCCGTGGCAATTAAGCCGGAACAAGCGCTTTACTCCGATCTACGTGCTTACCCTTCGGCTAGTAATACTAACGATCTATCGAATTCTAACGATCACGTTATAATCGTGAACAATTCGAATTTCTACCAACGAACAACCGTTCAAAATTCAAATCCTAACAAGAAAGAGGATTATTTAATACTACAACCTAATAATAATAATAATAACAATAATAATTATTTTAATTAAGACGGACTTAACTCATATTATATACAATCCTAACAACCTTATATATATATAATTATATTTTTATATTACTTATATAGTTTATAAGGTAATATATTTATTATTTTAATATTATAAAAAATATTATATTATTTTAATATATTACATTTATAAGGTAAATATATTATGTAATATAATAAGGTAATGTATAGAATATAATAATATAAATATATAAATATATAAAAAAGTTATATATTTATTATTATATTTAAAAAAATATTATTTATAAAAAAATATTATTTATTTATATATTATTTTAATATATTACCTTTATAAGGTAAATGTATATAATTGATTATTTTTAAATGGATTTCTTATTTGAAATAAAAAAAAGAAATAACAAAATTTAATCTTACTTTATGCGTAACACATAGACATTTATATTGAACTTCTTTCCAGCATGAATAATTCACCGATAGCAATCGACGCAGCATATACGTGTGTATATATATATGCATACTATGTTTTACGTGCTGCTTGGTATACGAATTTCTCCCTACGTCATCTAAAAGTTACCAAATCGAAATTTTAAAAGTCTCTATACATGTACTATGTAAAGATCGATATTAGATAGTTAGAAATAGAGTTATTTTACATGTGTTGTTTACAATTACTATTTAAATGACTTTTGTACTCGAGTTTTGTTTGATAAAACTATAATAGTAGTGAGAATAAGGAAGTATGGAGAAATTGAGAAAATAAGATGTGCAATATGAAAACGATAAATAAATAAAAAAAATAAAAAGACAGATTTGTTTCCTGCGAAGATTTTCTAACTAACAATAAAATGTTAACCGTACAAACATAGTTTGGAAAACAAATATCAGAATATTACAGAGGGTGGTATTCTTCTTACGCATGTACGTGAATTTCACAATGGGGGGGGGGGTTGGTTGACTTCTTCTTCTCTTTTTTCTCCCCTGTTATCCCTTTGCGAACTTTTTTATAACGTGATAAAAATGCGAACCTAACCGAAGCTGCGTATAAGGGTCTATGCAATTTGTCCAAACTGAGAAAATAATAATAATAATAAAAAATAAACAAAAGGGAGGATAACGAATGACTAATAAATTAAAATTTCTGCTCTAATGAAAAATAGTCGCGACCACCATGAATTCGTTTTCTTTCACATTTTCCCCTTTGTACACCTCCCCACCACGCGTGTTGTTCAAATTTTATCACACGAATTTCAATGAATACTCAAATTCGACGTAATATCCTCGATTACGTGACGACGAATGAATTTTTTTTCGATTTAATCGGCTTATATCAAAAATAAAATAAAAAAATAAAATAAAATTATCCAATTGAAAGAACGAAGTAAAAAAAAAAATAAAAACAAAAACGAAGAGAAATTATTTCGACAAAATATTTGTTACGTTTTTTCTCTAAATTGTAGGTTTTTGGTCTCTTTTATGTTTATTTCTTATTTTCTAAAAGCAAGTGTGTTGATTATTGTCGAAAATAATATAATTTTACTAACAAATTGTAAATTACGAATAAAAACATGTTAGTCGAAGTATTAATATTCGTTTTCTACGATGAAAACTAGATGACAGTATACTTAATCCTTTTTTTGGAAAAGTAAAATGTCTTCTTCCTCTTCTCCTATTTTTCGTGCTTGTCCTTTTTTGTCCTCTCTCTTCCCTTTTCCTCTCTCTCTCTCTCTCTCTTTCTCTCTCTCTCTCTCTCTCGTTTATAGGTAACTCAAGAAGAATTCCAAGTAGAGAAGATTAACGTCGTTCATAAGACAAACATTAATATCACGGCGTGCACGTCACAGGCCCGTTGCATCACACCGAGGTTATATCCACTTTGAAATTCTTTCCTTGCAAGTATCCCCCCCTCCTCTCTCCCTACCGCCCCCAAAAAAAGAATCTCTAAGAGTAAACGCCTCCCTTTCTCCTTTTTTTTCTTTCTATCCCACTTACCCTTTCCTTCCAAAGAGTACTCTTCTTACACTACTCTTCCGATATTAACCGACATTGGTTGCTACTCGCGCCGACTTTTCGCGAGAAAAATTTTCTGATTCTTTTCTTACCTTTCTACCATCTTCCATTTTTTTTTTTATTTCCACCTTCTTTTTTTCTAACCAAGATTTCTCGTCTTCTTTTATCCACTATATCTACCATCTATTCGGCATGTTCACCATCTCACTCTCACTCTATTTCTTTTTCCTCAACCCATCACTCCTACCTCCCTCCCAATCTTTTTCTGTCTGTCTCTCTCTTTCTTTTTCTTAGCTTCCATCATCTTGGTTATGCGAAGATCGTTGAAAACTTTTGTCCCTCTTATTTCCATGCAACCTTTCATTCTTTCTCTTTCTCTTTCTTCCTATCTTTTCTTTTTCTTTTCTTTTCTTTTTATCTCTATGCCTCTTGGCAGATTGAACTTTACGAGTGTGAATCCGTAAAACTTCTTCACGTCGCATAGTGGGAAAAAGGTAGAGGAAAAGGTAAAAGCCAAATGGAAATTGGTGGCTCCAGAGGTTTCAAACTGCATGCATGCACACATACCGTACGAATGTTCCAACTTTTAGCGTATGCAAAAAAAAAATTATTCCCGACCTTCGGTGTAATTTAACATCCTCTTCCTACGGAATAGTTGGTCAGTGGATATTTTTTGAAAAATATCGTTCAAATTGTTTCTTTTTTTTTTTATTCGAATGATCGATAACTCGCAAACTATTTCATTCAATGAAATTACTCAACTGTCCAGACGCTTAAAAATTAGGATACACAGAACAATCATCTTACCGGTAATTCTTTATGGTATCAAAACGTGGTGTCACTTACGTTACGGGTCCAAAAATAATTTAGGGTTTAGAAAATAAAGTTGTTCGTAAAATGTTCGGTGCAAAACGCGATGAAGAAACGGGTGAATGGAGAAAATCTCATAACGTAAAAGTACATCGACTGTACAACAAACCGGACATCATTAACGTCGTAAAATCACGCCGATTAAAATGGGCAGGTGACGTGGCGCGCATGGGGGTGGATCGAACGGCGCATAAAATACTGGTCGGTATACCAACAGGAAAAGACCACTGGGTAGATCGAGACGTAGATGGGAGGACAAAATTATTTCAGGATCTTAAAGAAGTAGGCTATGAAGACTGCGAATGGAGGGGTCAAGCTCAGGGATGAGAACACTATTGGGATTTGGTATTTGCTGCAATGAACTTTCGAGTTCCTAATGCCAATTAATAATAATAATAATGTACTTTTATTATTTAGTGCGTTGCCAGTCACCGGTGGCCTTCAAGGCGCTGTAGTCAAGTCGAATGCTGGTCATTGATAACCCCCATGGTAGTCAACGTATTAAACGTGAATAATTCATGAATTCTAATACAATTATTTCTTTTTTAGATTTATATCTTTCTTACCTAAGCAAAGGAAACATAGATTTTTCCTTTAAAAATGAAAGAATTATACACACACAAAAATAATAATAAAAAGAAGAAGAAGAAGTGGTTGAAAATGAAAAGAAAAAAAATAAAAAGGATGAAAAATAAGGAAAGTCTAGGAAAGATCAGAAAGTAAGAAGGTAAGTTGGCGAGACTGGTGGTGATGGTGGTGATGGAGGTGAAGGGAAGGGGTTTAAAGAAGGGTAGGTAGGATAGGTATGCTTACAAGGGCTCGATCGTAAGTTCGAGTGTTATCTCTATCGAGTCGGGGCTTCTAGAAACGTACAATCCATTCAATCCTCTTTCCTTTTCTATCTTTTTTCCTCATAAGACGCATGAAATGCCTAGAGAAAGAGAGAGAAACTTGCTAAACGAAAAAAGAAAGATAGAAGTAGATAGATAGATAGAAAGGTAAAACGAACAAGAATAAGAAGAATAAGAAAAAGGGAGAAAGAAAAAGTTAAAAAAAGGACTGAGAGAGAGAAGAGAAAGAAGAAAAAAAAACAAGAAACCGAGCTAGGAAGCCGTAGGGAGAAGAAGAACCCTCCCCGTGAAAACTATCATCTACTACCATTTTCTTTCTCTCTTTTCAGCCTGGTTCCACTTGCCCGAGGCGTTCGGTATATATCGAGGGGTTGGGGATGGGATTGGGGGGTTCAGGTGTAAATTAGAAAAAAGTGGAGTTTCACGGAAACTTTCAGAGTTATACCATCACCTACTACCCCAACTCTCCTCTTTCACTTCCCTATATTTCTATCTCTCTCTCTCTCTCTCTCTCTCTCTCTTTCGTGATAGAATAGCACCAATCCTCTAGCAAAACTGTAACCATGTCCCTCGTTCATCTACACATCCATCTATGTCGATGTATACCTATACTTAAGTAAATATTGCGTACGTGTATGTATGACTATCTCCTTTTTCTGCTGTTGTTGGTGTTAGTGCTGTATGTTTATAGGTTCTATGTGTGTTTGAAAGAGAAAAGGTGGGATTTTGGAGGTAGACGAATATTCTGAAAGAAAAACAAACAAATGGACGTATATATATATTAGTTATGCTCCGCCACGTGTTATTGTGGCTCATATGAGCCACAATATGACTTTGCTGTATAGGTAAGGGTTAGGTTATGTTTAAATTTTAATTTAAAATATATATTAGTTATATAATAACGTAAATAATAATATTACGTATTTACAATCGTATAAATCGTAATAAAAGAATAAAGAAAATATTCTTGATAATAGAATTGCTACACAAAAAATATTCTCCATAGTCCGTAATTCTTGAAGTAACAAAAGTTAAGTTTAAATCTCGTCTTACCTTAGTGGTAAGTTCACTTAGCAAGTAATTTTCGTTAAAACGAGAAATAGAATCTACATAATAATTACATTTAAAAACATTACTTCTGTGGACTGAACGATGTTGAAACTTTGAACTTTGTCACTTTTCTATAAATCTATTAACAAAACTAGATAAACTTATCATTTTCTGTAGAATATCTCGAACAATATCACTCTATGTGAGTGTAGACAGAAAAGGTGGCAATAAAAGAAACAACCAACGTAACTTGAAGTAATAAAAGTCGTACAAATTAGTTCGGTTGGTAACTCTAAGAAATTGAAGGTAAGGGAAGTGAAGGGAAGGGAAGGAAATGAAAAGGAAAAGAGGAAAACTAAACGATTAGGAGAATCGAACAGTTTAGTGAACATTTCTGAAAAGCGTGCCACACGTATGATGGTAAGTAAGATGGGAAGGGGGATAATAACTGGTGGTGGTGGTGGTGGTGGTGGTTGGTTCAAGGTAGGTGGTATTGGTGTGGTCTGTGGGAACTGGTAGCTAACTTAACGAGCATAATACGTGTCAAAGTTCTCTCAAAGCGGTCGAACCTAGAGCTTGGACTGGTATACGAGGAGGATAGGGGGAGAGATAGGGGGAAGGCATAGGAACTCTGCTTACAAACTCGATGGTAACTTGCTGCTAACTTGCCAGTAAAGTGCGTGATATGGTGAGCCGAGCATTAAGCTACAGGAAAAGGAGAACGAGTTTACTTCCACTCTTACTTACTTACTTACTTACTTACTTGTTTGTTTGCTTGCTTGCTTGCTTGCTTAAAATGAACGTTTTCAACTAACGAATGAAATTCTTCGAATCTTCGAATGAAGAAAGAAACCAAAGAAATTCTCGATCGTTTAGGATCTTCGATATTTTATGAAAAGAATTCATCAGGATACCAAAAGAATCAGATTCTCATCTAGACCTTTAACACAATACGAGAATGCAAGAAAAACAATTAAATTAACTGTATAATGATATTCATACTAATCAAATAGAACTATTTTTGCAATAATTGTTTCTTTTTTTTATTTAAATATAAAAACCCATAAATATCAAACCTATCTTTCATAAAATCTACAAAGACATTTCACCTTTACACTGTTGTCTACACTTTTTCGAAGGAAAACCAAGTTGAACCAAGAAGAAAAAAATAGAAAGAAACCTAGGGATTTTTTTTTGTTATATAAAGAAATTAAAAAGTTAGATAGAAATAAAGTTTAGTGAACCGCGACATGCGGTGAAATTTGTTGATATAAGCAACCACCAACCCCTCCTCTTCTTCTTCCTTCTTCACCACGAGGTAGGAAAACTTATCGCGCGCGAATGTACGCGAATTGTCGACTATAATAAACCGTAGCTCCGAGGTTACTTGTCAAAGCGTAGAATTATTACGGTTGAAAAGGCTGCTTAAACAAACGGGTGGTTCCCATCTGCTTGCTTGCTTGCTTGCTTTCCTGCCTGCCTGCTTTCGTGCTTAACATCACGAAAATTCGAGTCTGTCTCGTGATACGTAATACGTATATACTTTAGGTACGTACGTATGATGACAAACTAAACAGACTTTACGTATTTTACAGACGTTTAAAAGGTTCACGTCTCTGGAGTTTCTAAATAATATTCTATTATGATTGTTAACTCAAGATAGAACATTTCTTTTACAAGTATCTTTAATATTACTTTTTTTGTTTAATAATTAATAAAATTAATTATTTTATATTTATTATTATTAATTAATCTTCTGGGTACATTTGACGAGTGAGACTTGTCATCTGAATTTAAGAAGCTTATATAAGCATATAAGATATATAAAATATATTAATTCATAAAATATATAAAATATATATAAATATTTTTATTTTGTTTCATTTATATATTTATTTATATTTTGTAATTGAAATTTTGTTGCAAAAATATATTTATATCATTAATATAAATATATTCTAAATAAAATGTATTACTTTTACATATTAGTCCATATAGCAAAAAATTAAATCTTTTATATATATTATATGCATAAAAATCTTCAAATAATTCAGTAATCAAGGGGGATTTATTATTTATGATTAATTTAAATTAATTATAATATACGTTTAGAATAAAATTCGAACGTAACCACCACCATCATCACCCTAACATTCGAATACATTTTCTATACTTTCGAATGTACTTACCAAATATTCTTACAAACATTAACATTTATTTTTTATGAAAAATTTTATAAACTATTATAAATATTTTAATATAAAAATATTCTGTAATATGGATCCGATATTGAACAGAAAATGTTGTTAACTATCAGAATATCTTTACTAGATAGATGTATCCTTTAGCAAAAAGGGTCAAAGAAGTTCTTTGATTCGATAGTAATTCCGATGTAAATCTAATTTCGTGTACACACTCATCGATAAGAAAATCATCTTCCTATATATATGTTTCCAAAGGGATCAAAAGATAGTAGTTCACTTTTATCAAACATCAAATGAAAATCCTACTTTTACTTTGAAGGAAAAATTTTTTAACCGCACGGTTATTATGTATGTCAGATTCTTTATTAAATGTAAAAAAAAAAAAGAAGAAAAATTATGAATATATCAACGACATGATATCTGATTTTTTAAATTTAATTTTTTAAACCAACTTTTTCTAATTCCATCATTATAATATATATAATATACAATATACTCGGTGCATAAGCTAATGAGTTTTACCCCCGAGATCGTGAATTTAAAGTTTAAAAATAAAAATAAAAATATAAAATCATTCGATAATCGTTTTTAAAACTTACTATATATACACACGTGTGTGTATGTGTGTCAGTATGTATAGAAAAAGCAAGTAGAATGGGGGAAAGGGAAAAAGTTGATTTTAATACGTTTTCCCGGTATGCACGCATCGCTCGGCCGGTTGCGTTTAAAATCGAAACTCGTTTGAAATCCCAGGATTAAGCGCTCGCAAATTTTGCCTCGTTAGCGTTTAAATAAAAGCCACATTCAGGTAGCGTGTACACCACCACTACTACTATTCGTACAGCAAGCAACAAACCCAGTTCTGGCATACCAACGTGCGGTGGTTTTCACTCGTAGTTTTATACACAGTTATGTATTTAAATCTTGTTGTCGATGAATGTGCCAGAAATTTCTTTTTATACTTCGAAATAGCAAAAAAAAAAAAAAATAAAATAACAAAAAATAACAACTTTTCTTTTCGGTAAAATTTTAATTTTTAGTTTAAAAAAATTTTTTTTCCTGCTATTTTATACTCGAACATTTTCAATCATACCACGTTGACAGATATTTTATTATTGTATTTATAAAATATATATATATATATTTTTTTTTATAATGATTTATTTTGTAAATCATTTTTTATTAATTTATTTATTCAAAGGACGTATAATTTATGAAATAATTTCTTAAGTAAAAAAATGAAGTGATAATTAAATATAAGGATTTTAATATAAACGTTTAAAGATACTTAAAGAAAATTTCACACATTAAACGAAATATTTTAGATTAGGGTTAATTTTGTTGTTGTTGGTCTCGTAGTTTTTGTGATGACAAATGAAACGTAATTTTGAATTTTTTTTTAGTACTATTTCCTTTTTTTTTCTTTCCCTTTAGTACCTTTTCTATTTCTCTGTACATCACTGTTTCCGTTTCTCACGGATGTGAGAAGTCGGTGAATTCAACTCCTTGATCTAATAAACGTAGTTGACACGAAAGGTTAAGAGGCCATGTTGCAATTTTGTCGTCAAGCTTTACCGCTACCTACGTGCTCGTATAATTCGATGCTTTTCACCTATTGCAAAATTTGACGATGAAACTCCTTTCACTTTTTATTAACAAGAAAAAAAAGTTAGGCAAAAGGGTAGAACTAACCTATTGAAATTAACAAAATTCAAAATTATATTTTAGTTTTACATATATATATATATATATATTCTTAAGGGATGAAAATATATAAACCCTTAAATATTATACTATATATTAATAATAATATTAAATAAAAATAAAATAAAAATATATTATCAAAATTTTTTTTAATATAATTTTATATTTATATATATATATATATTTACTAAACTATAATATATATAATACTATATATATTAATTTAGTACTTATATAAAATTAATAAATAATATTAAATACCTTATATATATAAAATAAAATATATATATATATATATATTATAAATAAATTTGTTGCTATGTAGTTCGTCAAACGTGTGTGAATGTTGTCGTATATTTTTCCTTTTTTCGTCCAAAAAAGTTATTCCCGTAGAAATATGCGAAGCAGGGTTAATGAAATTCGTTTTTTTCCCCATTCAGTAACGGAACTGATCGATATGGGTGAATGGAAAATTGGTGAAACGTTATTCCGGTCGTTTCGGTCACGATATTTATACGGTTGAAAATAGAGACAGGGATAGATAAAAAAAAAAGAGAAAGAAAAGTAAATTCATGGCAAGTGAGTTTTGTTGGGATAGTTTGAGAGTACCAACAAAACAAGTTAGATAAATTTTGCAATACTTTTCGATTGTCATTAATTTTAATGTTGTCTAGTTGAAGACAAATTTTCGATTATTTATCTCTCTCTCTCTCTCTCTCTCTCTATCATTTTTATTATTATTACTAGTAACATACTTACTTACTATTTCATTTCTTTCTGTCAACTCTCAAAAATGTTTTTATATACATGACTTATTTTTGATCTATGTAGATACATAGGGTGTATTAAAAAATTCACGACCTTCTTTTTACCAGCTTACGTCTTGGAAGAAAATATGTGAGGCTTAAAGTGCATTCTTCCTAGAAATATATCTATATATATATATAGATACATTTTGCTCGTTCAAGTTCAAGCAGTTATTTCGTAAAAGTTTTCAGTATTTTCCCCTTGATGTTAAAGTACGACGACGATGTTTAAATATTAAAATGATATACTTTTCTTTTTCTTTTTTAAGATATATATATATATATATATATTCTTTAAATTGATAGTAAATGGAAAATAAGTGTGTTATATCTTTTTATTATCATTTCAAATCGAGAACTTTGTACTTTCTTACCAATAAAATACGTTCAATAATTTATCAAATACTATTATATATATATAAAATAAGTAAATATATCTATTAAGCTATATTAGGTATATATACCTTATAATTTATATATATTTAATTCATATGCCTAAATTATACAGATATATAAGTATACCTATTTATAACTCTATATAATTTAATTATAAAATTATTATATTTATTATATTAATATTATTTTCAAATATTAATCATCGATTTTATTCATCTTTGTTAGTTTAAAACATTAATAAATATTCCAAAAAAGTAATTTATATTTTTTAATATTAATTCCATAAACTTGATAGAAACTTCATAATGTATTTGTGTTAATTTATTAATACAATTTTACTATTTAATTTATTATTGAATTACAATTGTCATTATTAAATCAAACGAGCATGATATAAAATAGATTTTATATTCTTATTAATAATAATTATATACAAATAATATTATTCTTTATTAGAACAATTCAAATTTGATCTTCGTTTATAAAGATAAAACGTAAGAAAAATCAAATTACTTGGTTAAACGTGATCAAACATCGAAGATTGAAGTTACCTCCGTTAACAAAGTTTTATTCCTGATCGAAATCGAATTTACTTTATCTCGTTTTCTTTACTAATTCAACTGTATCTTTCCCCTTTCCTATTTTTTTTATCTCTCTATTTTCTCTTTCTCTTTCTTTTCTTGAAAATTCCAAAAACTTTTTTTCGTGTCAGTTTTAAAACGAGTTTTAAAAAATACGTAAAAGTGTTTTTTTTTTTAAATCTTTAGACTTTTTATATCCACCACCACTACCAGCATCAACATTGTCATGGGCCACTCTCCAAACCCACCCCCACAACCACCACCACCACCACCACCACCACCTTGGTTTTCTCTATTCTCTTACAAATAAAACAAAAGTTACTATTCCACTGGAGGAAAAGCAAAAGGATATTTCTCACAATTTGGGATATAGTCCAGCACGCCCGTATTCATCGACCTGTAAACCTCGATAAGGCCCACACCCTCTTACGATAAAGGCTTGGCTAGGCCCTACACTCCAGTTTCTCTCGTTTTACCAGAAAATAAAAGAAATTAAAGTAAAAAAACGAAAAGAAAACGTGTCTTATCGTAGAGACATTTCTTTTTTTTTTCTTTTTCTTTTAAATCGATGTCTCTAGAGAAAGGTCAGCAACTAATAAAAACCCTTTGTTATTAAGCCTTTACACTACGAATTGTTTTCTTTCATGGTAAATAGTATTTTTATTTTTATTTTTTATATTATTTAATATTCAATATAATTTATATCTAATTGTATTATATATTAAAATTGTTATATATAATATATTAATATTATTAGAGTATATATTAAAGTATTTATATATATAAGAAGTACATATGTATTAAAATTATTATATATAATAAAATTATATATAAATAATTGAATAGATTTTATTTTTTATATAATTTTCAAATAACAAAATTCAAAAAACAATAATCGATACGTAAACTAATTTTTTTTTATATTCATATTGACAAACACATATTTGCATGGATAGAAAAACACGTTAACAATTTTTAACAAACATATGTATGAGTCCATAGTAGTCAAAGAGTTTTTAAAGACCGTTTAACATTTTTTCTCATAAAGAACATTTGAAAGTTGCTTCTTCTTTTTTTTTTTTTTGAAAATTTCTTTAAACTTAGAACTCGATCTTACGTTCATAAGCATTTACCTACCCTTCCCTTCACTTCCTTATACAAAATACGGTTATATTAGTTTGTTGCTGTAAAATCAATATCACTTTATACACCAACCACTCCTTTTTCCTCTTTCTCTCGCAATTTCCACCCTTCTTCGTCATTCTGTCTCGTACTATATGACTCTTTATTGTCAAACATTTTCATAAACCAACAATCTTATGTTAGTTTCAGATAATATCAATTTAAAGATATTATATTATTTATTTTTTTACATCAATCATATAATATTATAATACTATATATATTATGGTATTATAATTTGCATGATGTTCCAAAAAAAATATTTCAAAAATGAAAAAATAAATTATAAGTATTACAAAATTATTTAATATTAATATAATAATCATAAATAAATATTATATTATAATTAATTAAAATTATATAAATATATTATATTATATTTTATATAATAATATTATAATTATATTATATAAAAAATAAAAAGATGATTGTGAACCATAAAAAGATGTATTGTAATGAAAAGACAAACAACTCACACTTTTCCTTATATAGGGACAATAGGATTATATAACTGTTATTATATAATTATATTATATATTACTAGATATATTAAATGTATGTAGATATGTCAAATGTTTGAAAGAACGTTGAGTAATAAATATGTTGTAATATTATCATTAACATCATTATCATTATTATTATCATCAAAATAGATTTGCTGTATTTATCTTATATTATAATATATATTTTCATTTCTCTATGAGGAGGAGATTCCAATAGTCGAAAACTTTTTTTTACGACCACGATAGCAGTTACTTCGAGGACTCTTAATGCAGTTTTCTTGTCAAGGAGAGCTCGATCGTTACGCTTCATTTTTTTCTTTTCCTTTTTTTTTCACCCCTTGTCTTCCTTCCTTTTTTTTTTTATTTTTATTCCACTCTCGCTTACCACTTATCCACCCAAAATCGTCTGACTGTAATTCACGGATTTAGAGAGCCCATGATATCCTACTCGATCGTCTTCAATGAGAATTGAGCTCTTCTCGGTTGATTTTTCTTTTTTTTTTGGTTTCTTCGTTTTTTTTTTTTTTTTATTATTATTATACAATCGAAGTTTTATCTGAAACAATAACAGTCGCGGTAACAGCATTTGTAAGTAGAAATATTTCTTTTTTTACGATTATGAGAGTACGAGTGTAATGGATAATAACAAAGTAATAGTTATAAACCCTCCATAATAATTTATATTATATTTTAATATAATATAATATAGTAAAATAATAAATAATATAATATGGAATATATTTATTCTATTTATTTAGTATAAATTCTATATTAAAATAATAGTTATAGACCCTCTATAATAATTTATATTATATTTTAATATAATATAATACAGTAAAATAATAAATAAAATAATATAGAATAAGTATATTCTATTTAATATAAATTCTATATATATAACACAATTAGTTTCGTTACAAAAAAAAGCATGTTGTTAAACGTGCTTTTTGTCGGATCGAACGACTTTAACGAATGAAAACGGTAGAAATGAATCAGCTGGAAGAAGATCCCCTTAGACATTGGATAGGATAGGATAGGAAGGTGGTTGGGGGTAAGAAATTAAGTCGTAGGGTTGGAAACGGAAGGAAGGACGGAAATGGAGCTAGCTCGGGCTAATAAGGAGATTATATTAAGCGAGATTTCCCGCGGATGTTAAGTCAGAATTTCCTGATCGAACCGGCTGAGAATTTATTAGCATTAAACTAGAGGTGGGGGTGGAAATGAGGAGAGAGAAATCGTCTAAGCTGGGTTCAATTGCCGGAAGATTCGAAACGTGTTATCTATCGATAGGATGAAAGATAAAGGAAAATACGATGATCTATCTTAAATCACCTATCAAATCATTTATTTATTAAATTATTATTATTATTATTGTTATTATTGTAATATTGTTAGAAAGTATGAACAAAATGTAAGATATTATTTATTAATGTATTATTAGACGTAATGGATGTTTTATTAATATTTTACGAAATTAAGGGAAAACTTGTTTAATCAAAGTTTATGTGTATCTATATAGATATATATGATCTTACGTTTATATTGATTAACCCTTCGTGAGAAACACATAGTAATAGTAACGCGTGTAAGAAAGTTTTCGAAGATACTTTCTCTATTCTGTAACGAACCGTGGAAAAGGTTCAAAGAGCCTGAGATAACCTTGATAAGAAGATTCCAAACTTAAAGTTTTCTACGAGATGATAATAATGTTCTTCGACATTGTTTACATTGTTAACGCTAAAATACAAGATTGCTCTTTTTTTTTAAATTATATCGTAGAAATTGATTTGAATATTTTCGAGTTTGAAAAATATACGAATACTTATATCAAATTTTTTATCATTATAAAAAAATTAATTAAACTTATTGTAAGTTTATTTATGTTCTTTGTAAAAAAGATTTTTGCAATTATAAATCAATCTTCAAACTCAATCTATCAAATTCTTATTTGATAGATTACATAGGAATTAATTAAATTAATTGTAAGTTTGTTTATGTTCCTTGTAAAAAGTATTTTTGTAATTATAAATCAATCAGAAACATATAATATTTTTTCTTTAATTTATTATAATTTTTCATATGTTTGTATAAATCTACTAAATATCGATGAGTTTATTCGATAGATTATTTATTAGGTTTAAGTATAAATTAATACTTATTCCTCTCCCCCCTTTGATCATAGACAAAACTCCTAGTATAGTTTAGTATCCTTACGCTTGAGGATGATTGACTAGTAAATGTGTTCGTAGAGTATTAATACATCGATGAGCTTTGAATCGTCGTTACTTACGGCAAATCTGTTAATCGATAAAGCCGTCAATGGTATATCTAACTCGACTATGATACTAGGGTATGACGCAGCTAATCTCTACCTGTCTAATCATCTATCTAGTTCTAATGAACTCATCGATCATTATCAGTATTATCGTCATCATCATCATCATCCTTGTCGTTATGGCTATTATCATTGTCAACGTTCATCGAAGCTTACAAGATTTTTTTTTAATATGTATATTTGAACATTAAAATTTTTTTATTTAGCATTTAAAATCTATATATATATTTATATAACTTTTAATGATTATCTTATTATTAATTGTAAGTCACAGAAGATGAGAGTGTGGGATTGGGAGATTGGGGAAACAAATATAAAAAGAAAAAAAGGAAAAAAGATTTCGTGCGTTGAAATAAATCAAACCGTGCGACATCTTTTTCGACTTTAATCCTCTCGTAATCCTTTTGTGTGACATCAGAAAGCATCAATGAACACCAGGCGAGACACACGCGTTCGTTCGATCCTTGGCGCCATTCCAACATTTCCAGTTAGCTGCGTTTACGATTCACCGCTTCGCATGACTCGTGCTCGCGCCTATGATTCCGTTGATAACCGATCCAGTCTTTTCATTTTAATTGACTTTCCTATTTCAATTTCTTTATTGTCCTTTTTTTCCTTTTTTTTTCTCAATTTCGTACGAGTTTACTCTACAACGATTAATACTTAATTGGTATTAACTATAAATCGGAGATGTTTTTATCTTGTTTATAATTTTAATATTTTGTTTTCCTTTTCTGTTTCTTTTTTTATTGCAAATTTGAAAGAAATTATTTGGGTTTGATAAATTAACGTTGATCGGTTATTTTGAATAATTTATAGTCAATATTTTTCTAATATAATTATTATATGAAAATATAAGTATGATATAATATATAATAATTATATAAAATATATAATAATAATATATGTAAAATATAATAATAATAATATATAAAAATATAACACTAGCAAAGTTGACCTATTTTTGAAAAATGGGTTTGCACTTTACTTTCTGTTCCTCTCTTTAGCTATTTTTTATTTATAGTAGAAAACCCAATAAATGACATCTTTTAACAATTTTTTAAAACCAAATAAAATTGTTTTATACACAAATATATACAAAAAAAAATTAATATTAACCCACTTGAAGATTTTTTATTTAACTTTGGCATTCTAAATGTTCCCTTTTAATATTTTTTTATTTTCTTTATAAAAGGGGTTTATAAATTACAAAACAGAATAAAATTAAACTTTTATTTACTTAAAATTATCCTACTCTTGAGATTATTGATAAAAGAATCTTAAAAATGCGATCAAATTTAATTACTTTATAATCAAATAGTATTTAAAAATTTTTCCTCTAAACTTAATCCAGTAAATTCTAAACCTTTTATTTTTTTTTTTGTTAGAGTTCACAATAAAATATATTTAAACGAAAAGAATTAACGAGAATAATAAAGTAAATAAAAGTTAGAAAATTTAGATGTTCCTAGTCCTACGAATGGATTTTTATACGTAGTGACGTGACGCTAAGTATAATTCAGTGAATTAAGAGAAGAAGTTAGGCGTCGTTGGAGTTAATCCAAAACGAATCAATGTCAGCGTCGGATTAAGGAAACGCATTTGGATGGACGAAAGAATAAGACGTAATCCTCCTTTATATCCTACCCCTACCAAACCCACCCCATTCTTTTTCTTTCTTTTTTTTTCTTTTTATCTTTTCCAGAGAGAAACAGTCTACTTCAACGAGAAGTCTTCTTCCCTTCCTCACTTTTGGTACCCAAAGCTATCAGACATTTTCTTCTTGTTCGTACGAGTCAGCGATCTTTCGCTGATCGTACGGCACTTTGAATTTACTGCCCCTAGCCAGAATGTCGAGTTTTACGAGCAACGGGGACTGGAAGAGGGGACTAGGAGATGGGTAGGGGGTTGGGGGTTAAGGTACGTTGCAGTTGGAACGTTTAGTAAATGGTACCTGTAAGTGAATAAGAGAAAAATAACAAAAAAATAAGAAAAAAAGAATGAGAAGTGTACATAAGGTTCAAAAATATTCAAGCATTTGATTGGATTAAACATATAGAATGTTATAGACGTATATATGCGTTTGATAAAAATTAACAGAATGATCTATAGACGTATATATTAATATAAAATATATTAATTATAAAATAAATATATAAATAATTATTATAATATTAATTGTAATTATATATAATTGAAAATATATAATTTTAATTAATTAAAAAATATTAATATAAAATAAATATATAAATATAATATAACATAATAATAAAAATATATAACATAATATTTTATATAACATAAAAAATTAAAATATTAAATTAATATAACATAATATTAATGTAAAATAATGTAATGTTTATATTAATTAATTAAATTATATTTATAGAAAAAAAAACTGTACTTATTAAATATAATTTATTATTAGAATATGATTAATAATAAATTTTATTGTATTTAATATTAATTATAATATTTCGTTCGTTCAAAATATTTTAGGTAAAAGTATTCAGCACTCAAAAGGGTTAGATATTCTCCAATGACCAATAGCGCCACGTATCCTTTTTCTATTATATTACATTTTTTTTATTCATTTTGATTTTTCTTTCTCTATCTCTTTCTAGTCACATATACTATTTCATGAGAAATCTATCGTGAATTGGGTGTGGCACATCGATTAACGACCTATGTCACCCCCGTTTAAAGGGGGTTTTACCTACTTCACTGAGAACGTGACGTTTTTCGCGTTAGGAGTCCATTATTCCAGTCATATCGCTTGTTCAGGTCGTCTGGGTATCTTTCAGCCTAATCGTCCGCACGATCGCTCGTTTAAAAGCTTTCTGTTGGGGGGACAACGGGTCTTCGTGATTTTTCGCTATTCTTTATCATCTAGTTCGATAATCATCTTCTATTCTTTTCTATTTTATTTCTTTTCATTAGTACGGGTAAGCTATTCTACAACATGATTCATAAATTCTGAAGAAACCCTTTTCCTTACAACGACATGATTTAAAACAAATCTTTGTACAATGATTTGTATAATAATTTTTTTACAGTGCTGGGATAACATGATTTTTGTTTATTGTATTTCAAAATTAATTATGTAAAAGGTTTAGTATTAAAATAATGAACTTTAGGTTTTATATAAAACGATTTCATACGACACGAAATTTTATAGTAACCTTATCTACCTTATTATAATCAAGATTACTCCTATATTTAATACATTATATTAAATATTATTATATTATATTATATTAAATAATATAGTATATTGTACTATAAGTAATGTATATATATAATATAATATAATAAATAATTATATATACATATAATATAATAATTCAATAATTCTTGAATTATTAGATATTTTATATATATTTAATAATTCAAGAATTAATGGTAACATAACATAACAAAAGATAAATTATTGAAATTATTTTTTCACAAATAAAGTAAATTACTATTTATTCTTAATAATAATTTATTTGTTATCTCTCTTTCTCTCTCTTTTTGTCTCTTTTCTTTTCTTTTCTTTTTTAATTTCCCAATTCGTCTTCTTTATATTCTATTTAAAATTTGAACATGTTCCGCGTGTTTTTGGATTTGAGGCTAGGCAACGGAAGAAGAAAAAGAATAAAAGAGAAGGAAGGAAAAAAAATTGGTGGATTAAAAAAAAAAGGGGAGGAAAAAATAAAAGAGATCGAACGAACGAACGTGTAACGAACGAGAGAGGAATATTTGTTACCAAGCAAACTTTTCAATCCGCCGGTCGTTCTGGTGCACGCCTCGCACATTTTCCCTCCTCCCTTCACCCTTCTCCATCCTTCTCATCCTCCACCACCTCGTCCCCTTGCCGCTCGACGAATGGCGGACTACGTCGTAATTAATTTTAATGAAAGTACCTTCTCGTCGTACGATCTTTGATGGATTTTCGGGGATAGAAATAAAAAAAATAAAAAGAAAATCAAAAACTACACAGCTATATCTGTCCTTCCTCGTATTCATATTAAATCACAAAAATCTTTTCTGTTTTTTATTTTCCCTCTCCCAAAATTTAACGTCTAATTTAAATTATGTCAAATTGATAAATTAATATAACACATAGATAATACAATATATTTAACGATATTACGAGTTAAACGTTAATTAACAAATAATTACAAAAGAAATTATGATGAATAATTAATTTAATTTTACTGTTTTTATTACATAATTATATAAACATGTTAATTTATTTTTTTTTTTATTGTCTTTGTTTTTGTGTTCACGAGACTATCATTTTTTAACGCGAAAGCAAAGGATAAAAAAGAATAAACAACAAAATACTATTTACGTAATTCATTATTGACTATATAGAAACAACGATAGTGATAAAGAGAGAAATAAAAAGAAAGAGAGAGAGAGAGAGAGAGAGAGAGAGAGATTAAAAAAGGAGCATATAGTAGCAAATACAAAATATTTGCGTAATAAAATCCTTTGCAATTTTGTGGACAAGGCAATTGAACGTTTCGGTTTGCATCGAGAAAACAAACTAAAAATGGTCCACGGTTTCGGAATATTCGTCCACGCAGGATCTGTGTGTATTTTTTTTCCTTTTTTTTTTTTTCGGTCGGAAAGTCCGTGAAATCGATAACCTGATTTACGAAAGTCAATAACTCAACGAGAGTGTTCAAACAAGCGTGCCGCCACTGGCTCAACGTATTTGTTCGTCATCCGCTTGATAGATGATGACCAGTTCATGGAAGGAACTCAACCGTCAAACGTACAATAGATAATATAACGATGACGATAAAATTATTTTCTAGATTTTTTTTTTTTCAATTTTTTTCAAATATTCCATCGAAACAAGTATATCATTAAAAAATGTTATTAGAAATATAATATAATTATAGTAGTATTATATATTATATTATATTTAATATATATTATTATTATTAATTTATAAGTATTATTATATATAGTATAATATATAGTATAATATAGTACTACTATAGTACTACTACTAGTATAGTATATATATATATGTAGGGATTTAATTTATTTAGGGTGAGAGGTGCGAGGTGAACATACACCCAGTTTAATCCTACTAATAAGATTTATTTAAAACAGGTATTAGAAAAGTCACAATATTAATTTCACAATCTTACGGTTACAACTTAGATGAGCGACTGAATTCTTATGACTGTTACAACTGATA
>NW_015148971.1:5473145-5516785 GCF_001465965.1 Polistes dominula | reverse complement strand
TTAATATAATTATAGTTTATTCAATAGGTATAAAAAAAAATTAAAAAATTATAATTAAATTAAAATTTTATTACTTCTAAATTAGTTTTGCAAATTAATAATAATGGTTTATACATTAAAAATATAGGCGAAAATATAAACAAATTTTTTTTGCTATATAAGATAAAATTTTAATCATAATAAGAAATTGTAAAATATGATAAAAAAATTATCTAACATATTCTTTACTATTCTATTCTTTTTCTATCTTTAATATGAGCAAACTCAAAATCTTTCTCTTTCTATAGTTGGATTTAAGATTTTTCGATGTCGTAGGGATCATAGAACCATAGTGGGGGTGGATGAACATCATCATATTCTTTTTTCCCTTCTCAAACGAGAAAATCTTTACCTCAGTTTCTTACTTATTTCTGCTTATGGTACAATCACGAGTGGGAATATCTACTTTCCGTTATTTTCCTTACTCTTACCCCTCACCCCCTTCTCCACCTGCTCGTGTTGTAGATCTTGTTTATTCCAACTACTTTTTTTTTCTTCCCTTTATTTATTTTTTTTTTCTTATTCAGTCCAACCTTTTCTATCCCTTTTTGCTTTACCATTTCACGAATCTCTTCTCTTATTCTTTTCCTTTTTTTTTCTTCTCTCCCCCGTTCGTCCTGGATGTGTACTTAATAACAATAATCCCCTAATAACAATCGAGAAGTTATACTACCCTTGGGACGACCAAACCACCCTCTTCTTCTTCTTTTTTCTTTTTTTTTCCTCTTTCTCTGTTATCCACACCCCCATAACCCCTTCCTTTCGTTCCTATTTTCCTTCCTCTTTCCTCTTTCCTTGAGCATAATGCTTGAAAACCTACTCTTTCTCTTTCTCTTTCTTTCTTTTCGTTTCTTTCTCTTTCTTTTTCTCTCTTTATTTCCTTTTCGTTGCTAGTATTCCCCCATTGTTGCCTCGAAGGATTTACCTTTTACCTCGGCATGCCTCTGAGAAGGTTGCTGGAACACGGAAGTGTGCTCGGATTTCATAAGTCGACGTGAAGATTATTTTACTACCATCCATGGTGAAATGCGAATTTGCATTTTCCACGATTATACTTGCTATATTGACTTTTCACGTGAAATAGAGAGAAAGATGAATAAAGAAAGAGAGAGAGAGAGAGATTATTTATCGAATCATTATGAGAATAAGTAATAGAAAATTATACGGAAGAAATTTCATCCCTCTCGTTAAATTAAAACGTTATTTGTTATTTCTTTTTTTATAGGGGAAATAGGGAAAGGTAGAGTAGGATTTTTTATATTCTTTTTTAAATCAAATTAAATCTTATAATATAATAATATATATATAAAATATTATATTATATAAATTTATATAATATAATGATATTAAAATATATTAATTTATATAATATAATGATAAATATAATAATGTAATAATTTATATATAACATAATAATATAATATATATATAATATATAATATTATATTTTCTTATTATATTTTTATATAATTTTCTATTATATAAATATAATAATCTATTATATACATATCTATTATATATAAATATATAATATTATATAACTATTATATAAATATAATAATTTAAAAATTTATATACATATAATAATTTTCTTCATGTCGTATTTTTGTATAGAAACAAAGCCGGTGATTAATGAGGGGGAAAGGAGGGGTTGAAAGTAAACAAAATAAATAACCAAAAAACAAAAATAAATTAAAAATTTATAATAAAAGAAATATAAATCTTTTCGTAGATGTCTATAACTTGTCACAATGTATAAATATTCCTGTTCGTAATTGAATTATTAAAAGGTATTCGACGCGAATAGCGTAGAAATGTGGAAGAGGGATGATTTTGAAAAAAAGCCCATAGAAACACGTTTTCAAAAACGAATCTCGATTCGAAACGTTCGAATTTTCTCTTTCTCCCCCTCCGGTATCTTTTGGGTATAATAAATTTACGCTGGATATATACACGCATAGGGGTGGGGGGGGGTTGTTCCGTTGCTTGCCGATACGTAATATTCATATTTATTTATGGAAAGGGAAATTGAGAGGGGATGAGATAGATAGATAGAAAGAGAGAAATAGAATGAGGTAGGAAACAGAAGAGAACTCTGCCGGCAGCTATTGATTTTTCAACGTTAACGCGTACGCCACATGTTATATCTCTTTTTTCATATATATACATGTCGAACTCTATCGTCCTATTTGGTTTGCTCAATATAAGCTATCATTGTAAACGAATATAAATAAAAAAAAAAAAAATAAAATAAAATAAAATAAAAAAAGAAATAAAGTCGATTACTAGTAATCCAATTTCGATATGAACGTTTAATACTTATACCACAAAAAATGAATTGTATATTGGATTTTTTTTCTATATATATATATGTATATTTTTTTTCAAAGTTCTTAGAATATCATGTATATTGAATAAAGTTACGAAGTTTGTATATGTACATGTGTAGATGTTAATTTGTGTGATATCTTTTACAGCATTTACTACGCCAGCCTGTAGCTACGTAAGATACAGTAGTTTGGATGACGTGAGACCGCAAGAACTTGGATTTGGTCAGTTAGAATTTACTCCGACTGTCATCTCGAAGATAAGGTAAGATTGTCATTATCTTTCTTTTTCTTTTATTTTTTTTTTTTGCCACGAAATGAATATCGATCAAATTCATGATTCGAATTAACACTTTATTCACGGATGATATTTTATTTATTATATTTTTAATTATTAACAAATAATATTTATGTATATTTTATTAAGTTATTAAAAATTAACATATGTTTTTAAAGGTTATTATTTAAATTATATATATATAGTAATAAAATTTTTAATTAATCAAATTGTCTGAGTTCGTAAATCTAGTGTTAGTTATAATTATATATGATATATACACATTTAAATTTTAAAATATTTTAATTATTATTAAAATAAAATATACACTTATTTATTATTTACTATTACTATTATTACTATTATTATTATTATTATTATTATTATTATTATTATTATTATTACCAGGAATTACTATTACTATTATTGTTGTTATTATTATTATTATTACTAGTAATTAAATTAAAATAATAAAATTTAAATTAAAAGATTAATAATTAATAAAATAATTAAAAATTAATAAATTAAAATAACAAAATAATAAATATTTCTGGACAAGTTAATCGTAAAGAAAGAATGAACGAGCGAACGAAGAAACAAACAAACAAAAAAGAAAGAAAGAAAATCTAAAAAAGAGTCGTTGAAGAGAAAGAGGAAGAGAGAAAGAGAGATATTTCTTTTGAAAAAAATCAACCTGTGTATATCTAGCAAGCGTTTGTGATTACTTTTGATAATTGCCTTTTTGTATTATGTCCTAAAGCTTTTCTCTTTCCACTTTACGCTCTACTACCTACTTATCTTTCTCTTTTACTTTTCTCTCGTAGAAGAGAGAAGAGTAGAGGAGAAGAGAAGAGAGAAGAGAGTTGTCGTCGTCGTAGTCGCAGATAAACGTGGATAGTTCATAAGCTCGTAATCCTGAAACAAAACGTTGGCTAAGAAACAAAAGGATTTCTCTTTCACTCCTACCACTCATTATTACTCTTTTATTATTATCCTCTTCCATTTCGTCCCTTTTTCTCGTCCTTCGTCTCTTCGAACGTTGTGTCAACGAGAATATCTTCAAAGATTTCAAAACTTTTACAGAAAATTCATGACATTTTCACCCAAACACTCTCCCCCATTCACATCTCCCCCTACCACCTCTTATCTAGCCCTTTTTATTTTTCTTTCAAATAATTTCTTCTAACAATAAATTCTTACAAAAATGAGACGATAAAAAGAAAGAAAATCAAGTATAAAAAAAGTAAGTAAATTTATTATAATTAATTAAACTTCTAACTTGTTTTTTCGACAAATAAATCGAATGAAAGGTGAAGGGGTAAAGGTAAGGGTAAAGGGTTGTGTATTTGTGTAACAAATTTTTATAAACGTTATTACATTCACGTATAATAAATTTGATTAACTAAAAACCCTTTCTTGGGTATAAACTCTTGTACACGATGTCACCAAAAATTTTTCGCATTGAGATAAACACCTTGTATAATCTCATCTTTAGTATGAAGAAGATAGGAACGAGAAGCCCTATCTCTTCGTGAAAAACCAAGCCCTTTCCCTTTCCGTTGGACTTTCATGATCTCTATTCCAAGCCATAATCCATTTCTCTTAGCAAGTACATTTTGATACCGGTTACTATATCTTCCCTTATTTTCTCATATATACATATATATATGTGTGTGTGTGTGGGTATAAATTTTCTATCTATCTCTTTCTTTCTTTTTTTCTTTCTTTCTTTCTTTCTTTCTTTCTTCCTAACTTTATTCTTTATTCTCCGAGAACGTTTGCTCTTGTTCCCTTTCGTGCAAGAAAGTGGCGTAAGGCGGTGAGTTTTTATCTTTTCAGCAGAGGTTTTTCATTCTTGCTCCCTAAGATGTTGAATGAGACGAAGAAATAGGGGTGAGATGTATATATAAAGTAGAAAAAAAAAGAAATCACGATGGTAGCATGGTAGAACTGGTGGTGGTAGTAAAATAATAGAGGTGAAGAAAAGTAAAAAAGAAAAAAAAATAGAATGAAAAAAGAAAAAAAAGAAAAAGAATAAGAAAAGGGTGTAGGGTAGTGAAAGAAGGTAGAAATCAGAAGAAGAAGAAGAAGGCTCTGGTGGTAGGTACGAATTTTCAAGAGTCTCCATTCTTCAAGTCTTAGGTCATGAAAACGCATTGCACTGTGGACCATCAGCAACCAAGAAGAAAAAGACCCACCCCCACCCACTCACCCTGTGGTATATTCGGTTGGTTTTAGAAAGAAAAAGAAAGAATGTGGAATAGAAGAGGTAACCCAGGGAGGGAGGGAAAGATCGGTATTAAGGGATGAAGGGATTTCGTTTCGACGTATTTTGCCTGTAATCCAAACTGCTTCTCCGTTTCCTCCACTACCCTGCTCCTTCTACTCTTTCTACTCCTACTCCTTTTCCTTCTCCTCCTTCTATGGTCTTTCTGGTTTCTTCTAGATCACTATAACGTTTCTTCTACCCCTCTTCTTTTATTCCTACATTCTTTCTCTTTCTTTCTTTCTTTCTTTAGGTTTTTCTAAGGTCGAAAGAAAGTCAGGGAGAAAGGAAGTTTTCTCTAGTCAGGTTATATAATCTTATACTTTTCCCTTTTGCGGTGATTCCGGTTGAGGATCAAGGACGATTTTCGGGCACAAAGATTGGAAATCGTACTATCCATTATTCTTTACTTCCTTTTTCTTATTCTTTTTATTCTTATTTTACTACTACTGCTACTTCTTTTTCTTATTTATTTTCTTCTAGTTTCTTTCTCTAGCTATTGTGTCATTCTAGAATTTTTTTAACATATGATAGAAAAGTGGAACGAATTTTCTGTATTTTATGATCATTTTATAAAACTGTTTTTGATTTTATAACAGATTTGAATAGACTATTCTGTATGTGATTCTGTATATATATAATCTTTTCAGTCATCGGTTTTGTTTTTATACAAAAATATAACATGAAGAAAAGTATTATATTTATATAAATTATTAAATAATAAATACTAATATAATAATTATAGATATTAATTAATATTTATTATTAATTATATTATTATTATATTATATAAATTATTATATATATATTAAAATATATTAAATTAATATTTATATTTAAATTTAATATATTTTAATATATATATATATAGTTAGTTTATAGTACCTATATATATATAGGTACTATAAACTAAGTAATTATTATTTTTTATAAGAAATATTCTTTTGTTTTTTATTAGATTAGGTATATATATATTATATAAAATTAAAAGACACAAAATACATAGCTGTTTCTCTCTTATCTTAAGAAGACATTTTTGTATTGTTTCACAAAATGGTTTACTCTCTCGTTACGACTATTTGTATTCTTTTGACTACTAACAAGGGTAAAAGTTTTTTATTACTTTGAAGAGAGATACAGAGAAAATATCTAAATCCTTTATGAGTAGAAGAAAAGAACAAAAAAAAAAAAAAATGGAAAAGAAATTCCGTCCTGCATATTCCTTTCTGATTTTTTTTTGTCCGTCTAAGAGCTGATGGGTTAGTATACTTACACACACGCATACATATAAACCTAGATATATATATGTTACTTTTCCTGTATGTAGAAACCTTAAACGCTCTTAACACGGTACAAATCGTTGAAGAGTTAAGGGTAGGATTTTTTTTTTCTTTTTTTTTCTTTTTTTCCTGTACCGTGTGCACCGGCATATACATACGTCTTCGTAATGGCGAAGGCACATATTTTAGAGTCAGTCTCATTTACCCTTCCACCAATCTCCGTACACTGCCTTCTATTTCCATCCCCCTCCCTGACTCCCCTTACACACCCGTTTTTTCTCGTTTTAAGCAGACTTTACGTGGGAGTTACGTGTGGCTTGAAATCTTGCGTTTGAAAAATTTTCATTTTAGTCACCCTCTCTTTTTTTTTCTTACCGTTCTTTCTACACACACACATTAATTCTTTCTTTTTTCGTGTCCTTGGTTTTGTCGAAGTCTTACGGTATTTAATGTGTGCCAGCTTTAAAAATGCTTTTAATGACAAACAACATGGGCCTTTGATCGACGTTTGACATACTTTTTTTTTCAAATGTTTCCATCATTTTGCCTTTTCAATCTTATATATATGTGTATATGTATTTAGATATATAAACGTGGCGTGTAACACGTGAAAATATCCTGTTTAAACTCATCATTCGATTTTTGGCTATTAAAAGGACTTAAAAAGTGAAAAATAAACTAAAAATTACATTTCAACAGTGATACGTATACACATTTTTGTATCTAGAAATAAATTAAATTTTATAAAATAATTTATAAAATAAATAATATTTTAATATTATAGAATAATATATAAATGAAATTAATAATTATTACTTATAAATTTTATTAATAATTAAATTTATATTAATAATAAAATAAAATTTATATAAAATTTTATAAAATACAATTTTAAAAAATAGTCATAATAATAATTTTTTATAAAATTTTATATTATTTTATATTATACTTATATATTTTATATTTAATTATAATATAATAATATTTATATATATTTATAATATAATAATATTATAAATATTATAATATTAAATTTTATAATATAATTTATAATAATAATTTAATAAAATTTTATAAAATAATATAAAAAATATATAAATTAATATAATACAAACATATAATATAATACAAATTTTATGCTATAATATAATTATTATTATTAATTAATTAACCAACGAATTAAATATTATCATTATTATAATCGTGTCCGTATGTAATAAAACTCTAAAAAGTAAACGAAGTAGCTATATTAATCATTATTTAATAAAATCGTTTATACAGATATTACGAAATAATATAATTATATTGGCAAGGATTCATTAACCTATCAAATTGAAATTATCGTTGTCACTTTATAGACAGATAATAATTATAATAACGAAGTATAATTGATGTGAACGAGAATTGACGATTATATAATGATCCTGATCATTTCAAACTGATTTCTGAAACGTTCCAAATTCCTTCTGGCATACAAAAGCATTCTCTCATACACGCATGGTTACTACCATACACATATGTGTGCATCTGTGTGTATGTGTGTATTGTAGAATCCACTGTCTGATTTTATCGTCGTACGAAATGTTGACAATTTCGAGATGCGTCACCTGTTGCGTCCCCTCCCCCCTCTGACGTGATAAGCTTTCTCGTAGTTTTCCTTATTACAATAACCTTTAAGATTTATTTTTGATGACTATAAATTTTTTCTAAATTTACATTTTTATTTTTTTGTTTTTTGTTTTTTCTTTGATATGACAAATATTCATTTCACAAAATTATTCTTCGATTATTTTGTTACATATGAGAGTTTAAGGGTTTTAGTTTAAAAAAAATAGAAAAAAAATAAAAGATTCACACTTCTCATAAAAAAATATTAATTGAATGTGCAACGTTGTTTCGAGCTAATTTTTCAGGGTGTGAAAAATTTTGAGCAACGAAAGAAAAAAAAACGGAAAAACAAAACAAACCATCTACGCACTCGACGTATTAGGCAAATTTTAGTCTCCCTCTCACCCTCCTTCGATTTTTTTCTTTTTTTTTTTCATTTTGCATGTAGAAAAGTGAACGCGTTTTAAACAGATCGTAAAGTTGGCGTAAAATCAGGGAATACAGGGGAAAGTCGAACGAGTTCCCATGCTTGTTGAAATCGTTCCGATATTGTATCTCTCTCGTTTAGGAGAAAGACAGAAAGAGGGAAAGAGAGAGAGAGAGAGAGAGAGTTAACCGTTTAGAAAAATCGATGGTCCTCTCGTAAAAGCGAGATTTCCTCATAGGTCACTTTCTACCATTTGAATGTTATGTACTTTCACGGTAAACATATGGCTTTTGTGTTACTGTAAAATATATCACAAAAGCTGTCGGTACGCAACGTTATCTATATGCGATAACGCCAGCTGTTCGTCGTGTGAATTTACACCTGCGTTCGGCAAAATTCCAAACGCGTATACGTACAATACACGATTTTAACAAATCTTACAAAGATATATATATATACATGTATATATGTAATATAATACATAATTCTAGAAAACGAGAATGTATAAATGCATACATACGAAATACATGTAATTTACATAAAGTGACTCACTTTAATACGAATTTAACCACTTTGAGTGGTGAATACTTTTACCTAAAATGTTTTGTAGGAACAGAATAATTTATTATTAATCAGATTCTAATAATAAATTATATTTAATAATAGTTTTTGTTTCTAAATATAATATAATTATTTAATATATAAATATTATTATTATTTTACATTAATATTAACAAACAAGTATATGCTTTGAACGATAAGGTTAGTAATTATTACCGAACGCATATATGCGTCCATAGCACTCAAAGGGTTATTAATGGAAAATAAATTTGAACATCTATGCTTTTCAAATATGACACTTATAGTTTAGTTAAAATATTTATGATTTTTTTTTTTTGTATTAATTATAAGTAGCACACTTTTTTTCTTTTTTAAATTTGTCAAATACGTAGGTTTTATTATTAATTTATTATACAAATTAATTTATATTATTAATTATATATTATATACGATATTATAAATATTATATATATTAACTTATTATATAAATTAATTTATTATTAATTTATTATTAATTATTTTTATTATTAATTTCATTTAAACGTAATTATCTATATAGCATAATACAAACACGTAATAACGTTTACCTATATTATATTTGAACATTTAATTATAAGTGAACAATATTTGGTTGAATTTTCCCTCTTAGTATTTAAACAACATGTTGCAATCGTTATGATATATGTTCGAAATATAATACTCTTTAAATAATATACTATCTGCCATATCTGTTAAATATATATATTTATTATCAACAAATATATATATATATTTGTTGATAATTCAAATATTGATTTATTTCAAATAATTATTTCATTTTGTCGTCAAATAACGAGAACGTTAAAAGAGATTTTATTTCGAATTAGAGGATTTCCTGAAGATATTTATCTAATCATCTTTGAAAGAAGACACTTAATCTTATTCCCTCCCACCCCACCCCCTGGTCCATCTACTTTTTTCACGATCTATTTTCTGATACTCTTCATCGCAAACGTCACATTCACAAAAGTCGATACGCCATTTTCTTTTATCTCGTTTACGATAAATCTTAAATCTTGGGGGTATGGGATGAGGAAGAGGGTGAGACTAAAGGGAGAAGATATTAAAGTATCTTTTACCTATAATCTATGAATTGCGTTCATCTAACAGTCGTATTTACAAGAATTTCAAGATATCGATTGATAAATCGAATTGGATATACGTTCTTCAATATTTGTATTTTTGGAAAAACGATACTCGATTCCAAAAAAACAATGTCTTTCTTATTCTTATACCATTTTCTATGTCTCTTTTTCTCAATATATATATAGGGTGTCCCATATAACTGTATTCACGATTTTTCAAATATTTGTAATGATTTCTGTGGCATTCAACGTGTTAAGAGAGGGTACTTTTATTTTTTTAAATGACACCCTATGTTTTTAATCTTACAATGTTATAACTCATATTAATACGAATTCAATGAATCAGTATATTATGAATTTTGGATGACCTTGAAAATTAATCCTACCGACGAAATACTACTAAATATATACTAGTTTGTTGAATTCGTATTAATATTGAAAGGTTAAAAATATAGAAATAAAATAAGATAGTGTTAATAAAATAAAATAATTATAAATAATAAAATAACTATTAATAATTATTAAATAATAAGATAATTATGCAATTTAGAAAAATAAAGGTACCCTTAAAAGAAATTAAAAAACAATATTGTACTATAGTCAATCAAAAATATATTTCAACTTTTGTTTAAAGTTATTTTTTTGCCAGGTTATCTTAAGTACTTGAAAAATCGTGAATACAGTTGTTTTATGGGACACCCTGTATATAGTAATATTATTGCTGTTTTCTTATCACTACTACTATTACTATTATTACTATTATTATGAAAAGAAAAAGAGGACGAACATAACAGAATTTATTATACCGAAGAAATAAATTACTTATCGTCGAACTTATATAGAAAGATCGTCCATCACTAACGTCGACTCGATTTGTCGATTATTATTATCCTCGAGGAGGATACACTGTGGATATCCATGTACACAAACTTCGTTACATATACTTCACAAACATATATATATATATATATAAGACACATATAAAAGTGCACAAGCATGTATGTATCTATTCGTTTTCGTCAAAGACCTTTAAAAATTTCTTACGATTTTTCACTTTTATTCGTATAAGTAATAAAGAACCCGAATTCATGCTCGTCATCCACATCACAAGTATGTGTGTGTGTCTATCTTTTCCTTTATGGTGGGAAAAAAATAAAATTTTATCTCCCACATATAGAAATTTTTCCGAGCATAATTTGCAACTTCATTTTTAACAATAACGTTTTTTTTCTATCTTATTCCGATTTTATTTTTTATTTTTTATTTGGAAAATCGAATATTCGATATACGTTTAAAATTGTTAAGATAAAGGAATACAATATAAATTTATTTTATATATAATAATAATATAAATAAATAATAAATACAAAATAAATAAAAAATTAATAAAAAAGGAAGATGAAAGATAATCGAAAGAAAGAAAAAACGCATTGGCATTCATATCAAAAACGAATAGATAAAGATGTGTATATATGTACAAGTATGTTCTATATATACAGTATGTATAGATATGTATTTCTTATTCTTTCTTTTTTTCTTTCCTTTTTTTATTTCTCTCGAGAAAAGGATCGCAGATCGAGCGTAATTCTGCAATCCCTTGGATAATTTATCAACCACCAGGATTTTGGTTATGCCCAGAAACCTGCGGGTTATCTCGCGCCACTGCCACAAACCATTTGTTATATTTTCTTCTCCTGTTTTTTTTTTTCCACCCAAACCTTCTCCTTCCCCATACACACTTCTCCCTCTCTTTCTCTCTTTTTCTTCTACGAGCTTATTATTTTGAAAATTGAGCGTAAAGAAACTTGCAACGTTTCCAAAATTTATGATCAAAAATGTGAAACGAAAGAAACGAAATATCTGTAACAAAAGTTTTTTTATTTCGTAAGAAAAACTTTTCAACGATGAGTATTAAATTTAAAGATTTAAAAAACATAAAAATATAGATATATATTGGAAATAAATAAATTCTTTATCATTTGATATTTTAACAATATATATATTTTGTACGTATATATTTATAAAGTGAATGCAAGTTTTGCACGAGTAATACAAATTTATTTTAAATAATTAAAAAAAAATTTTTTTTCTATTTTTTTTTCTTTAATTAATTCAATCAAATATTATCATTTCATTCAATAATTATTACAATCAATTGTAACCAAATTGATGTATATATGTATATATCAATATAATACTTACAATTATTCGAACAAGATCAATCTGTTGGTTTCTCATTACTTGATGTATTTAATTAATTAATATCGAGTGTTTCTGTTTCCAATTCATTCCAGATATTATTGAATAGAGAAAGAGAGAAAGAGAGAAGAGAGTCATAACGTAGTATTAATTACTATTAACTATACCATATATAACAATATTTCCCGTACTGTAATAAAAGTTTCCATTTCTATAACACAATTTGAAGATAGAAATTTGTTAACAGTTTCTACCGTCAGGGATTTTACTGAAAGATAAATATTACACACACACACACACACATATATATACAAAAATCGTTCCATTTAAAAGACCTCGGTGTCTCGTTTGCGGTTATCGTCTGTCTACCTAACAAAAAAAGAAGATAGAAAAGAAATAGAAAGACGTGAAAATATAAAAGAGAAGAAAAGAGAAAAGAAGAGAGAAGATAGAATAGATGAGACGAGAAACAAATCGGTTCGGAACATCGCACGCGAGTGAAAAGGGCTGGCCAGGAGAACTGCACTGGTAGAACTACCACCACCACCATCACCACCACTACTATCATGGGAAGGCGCAGTGCATCGGAATTGCAAATGCAATCACCAGGATAAAAATTGGCTGTCATCTGACGTGAAACGTAAGAGAGAAAGAGAGAGAGTCGTCGGTTGCTGTGACCGTTGCTGGGATGGGTTGGGTTGATGTGAAGAAGGGAAAGGGAAGGGGGTTGCATGATCCCTGCGAGAAGAGTAGGATGAGACCTGGAAATGGGGTGAATGGAAATGGAAAGAAAAAAAAAGAACAAAAAAATACAAAAATATAAAGAAAAAGAAGAAAAAAGATAGAAAGTATATTGTATTCCGTAGAAATCGATTTCGGGTTTACATGTGGTTACATTTTGAACTGATCGTAACTATCTGAAACTCATGTGTATGCATTTTGTATTCAACCATCTGTGTATACTGCACGTCAATATATATATATGCATGTATATTTCGTTCGAATGAACTCGATTAGGAATTCCTGATCCAATCCCTCCCTCCCTCCCTCTCTACTTCCCATTTCTCTATCAAAGTTTCATATCATTTTTGTCAAATTGTTCTAAAGACTTCAATAATTCTCATTGAGTATGTTCCTAAGAGTTATCTTCTTGACTTCCGTTTCTTCCGAAAATTTGTTATCGTTGTAAACACGTAAAATCAAAGCCTAAGGCATTAAATATATCTTTCCACCCCTGCGTTTATTCACGTTTAATGATGTACACACACACACACACACACACACACACACACACACACTATAATATAATGAAATATCCTAGAGTATTATATTCAATATTGCCTGGGGTTATAGATATTTCAAAAGTTTATATTGTAGTAGTTCATTTCGTAATAGTAACCGTATAAATGCAGACTTATTAAAATAAATTCAATTTTTTATGTCTTAATTATTTGTCTTATTTTGATGTAATATTGTTTATCCTATTAGAATACTTGACAAGTATAAACATTTTAATAACAAATTTGACTCATTATTCGTTACGTAATTATCACAATAATTGAAAATTATTATTATATTTAAAATGTAATTAAAGTTATAATATTTTCTGAAATTGAAGTTTTGATTGAAACTAAAGTTAAATCGATTTTCGATGAGGTAAATTCTCTGTTTCTCTCTCTAACTCTTGTTATCTTATTTTCCCCTTCCACCATGTCACCCCCATCACAATATAAATTTCACATTATTTTTCATATTATAAAACTTAATAGATTGATTCTAACGATTATTATCTACTTACATTTTATTTACGGATGAATCTAATGTTCTTTAAATTAAAATACGGATATTATCGGTGTGTTTAGAGAGAAATTAGATGCTGATTGGTTAAAATTAATGAGATAGCTAATTTGTCGGAAAATATTTATTGGATTATCATTAAATACGTTTAAATCAGCTAATTCTAGGCATTTGTCTATATATGTATAGGATATAATTATATATTAACGTATAAATGAATTATTTATTTAACATTGTTCAAACGTATTTATAATATATATGTTTAGTTTCATTTATTTATCGAATACCTACATTCGTGGTACTTACGATATATATTTCCGATTAATTTGGTTTAACGTATATAACAAAGTGCGTGATAGAAATTGATATAGTGATTGTGTTATTATCGATACAATAGTAATTAATTAATAAGGATGTTCGATCGATCATTATTATTAATTATGCGTTACAAAACTTCTAATAAATATTTCTTTTAGATTATAAGAGAGAGATAGAGAGAGAGAGAAATAATTAGAGAGAGGCCATTAAGTATATTAATTCTTTGATCAAATTTTCACTACCTTTACGTATTTTAATATTTGTTAGTTTCATTTGTTAATAAATCTTGAAACAAAGTAATGTATAAAGTCTTTCTGAACTATCGAATACCTCTTTTTGTTATTATCTTAATGAAATACTAACTTTAAAAAGATATAACACCATTGTGTATTTCTCATTAGTTGCACGAATACGTTGTTGTTTGTGAATGACTAAAAACTTTACTCTATATCTGTCTGTCCCTTTCTGTTACTCTTCTCAAAAAGACGGGTATTATTTGTTTATCATTTGACAATATAAAACGAACTCCTCTGATATTCAAATATAAGAGAAGGGAGTGTACAAAAGAAGACGAAGAGAGAGTACTATAGGTGGGTTAATACGTCGAAAGGAGTAAGTTCTTAGGGTCGTAGGGTACTTTCTGAAAACATAATTCCTCTTCCTTAAGAAGCAATTAATTCCGTTCCCGAAGGAACGATAAAGGGTAAAAGGGATGAGACGGTAGGAGGATCCAGACATTTAAATTAAGTGGCTTCCTTCGAAATTAGATCAGAGAGAATGCTCTCCTCGCTATTGTATACCAACGACATTACTATACTCTCTCTCTCTCTCTCTCTCTCTCTCTCTCTCTTTCTCTTTCTGTATTACAGCTGAAAATTTTAATATATCGTTGACAACAACATTTACAGTCTTGTATATATATGTGTGGCTTAATCTGATAAAATAAAAAAGAAAAAATGTATAGATAAAGATTAGATTATGTTCAAATATTCCGCGCACTCACCGAAATCTATGTCCAACAGATGGCGTTGAACTTACCTGTATATTTCTTATTTTTCTTTTTAAATTAATAAATTATTTTATAAATAAATTAATATGCGAATGCAACGTTGTGTCAAAATTTCCAAACAATCGATAAAATATTGGATTATTCGGAAAGTAATTTAAAATAATTTGCAAATAGACACAAACGAAATCTACATTTTTATATATATTAAAATAATTATAATTTATATTAAATTATAATTATATATTAAATTTAGATATAATATTAATCTAGAAATTGGATATCAACACAAATACAAAGACAATAAAATCACACACCTATTTTTTATTCGAATATTCAAATAAATCCGATATAAATAAAATTAAAATATATTTCATACACCCACAATATTACTGTTAATATAACTCGTTGCAATTGAAAAAGTATTATGTGATTAACTTTGGTGATGGTATAAATCAAACCAAGTAAATTCACTGCTTTAATTATGAACGAACATGGCCGGATTAGGGATGAGGGAAAGAGTAGGGGTTAAGACAAGCAGCAGTGGTTCATAAGAAAATCAAGAAGCTCATCTAAGAAGACTTGTCAGAGACACTCGCTGACTTTGGGATTAGCTAGACGCATACATGAAAAGGGATAAAAAGGGGGAAGAAAAGGGAGAAAGAAAACAAGGAAAGATGAGAGTGAGAGTGAGAAAGAGAGAGAGAGAGAGAGAGAGAGAAGATAATTTCCACCTGGTCTCATCGAAAATCGGCCTATCCCTTTTCTTTTTTCCACTAGTCATTCTTGAAATCCTCCTCTCCGCATTATACGAGCGTTATATTCGCACAGAGGATAGTTAATTCGGCGTAATATTCGCGAAAGCTTTCGGGTAACGTAGAGGAGCTTTTTCATTAAGCAAAAGCCGCATACACCGTATCACACCATGCGTGACCGGACATTTCTCTGTAAGTATTAAAAGAGAATGAGAAAGAGAAGGAAAAACAGAGAAAAAAATATGCATATATATATATATATAGGTATATATATATATATATGTATGTATATAGGTATCTGTATATATGTATAATTTTGCAGTGTTTTCTTTTTATCGCAATGAATTTCGTTGAAATGAGATTTGATGTTTTTAACAGCATCGTATTTTCTAACATACAAAAATGACTATAAACTGACCTGTTAGGTTGCAATAGGGAATAGTAAAGATGAAGAGACTTTTCATAAAATAAAAAAATAAAAAATAAAATATATATATATGTAAAAATTATGATGGGAATTATTGACCTGGCTGGTAGAGATAAAAACCTTTGCAATATCTATTGTATTGTATGGTTACATTTTTGTTTTGTTACAATGTACCACTGAATATTAGAAGTAAAGATATGAAGAAAAAAATGTAGAAAAAACTAATACCTAATTTGTATTACAATGTAATATGTAAATTGTAAAATTGTAAAGTTAACACGTCAACGCCACGATATTCACTTTGAATTATTTCAAAAGAATTTTTACGTATTTTTCCCTTTTTTTTTTTTAATACACAAAACATTCATTTTCACGAGACTTGATAATTTTTGTTATCACGAAAGCGTTTGCAAGACTCCAAACGAGTTCTATCAACTTTTCCCGATGAATGCTTTCAATCTTTCGTCAGGAACAAAAAATAAAAAAAAATAAAATACGCTATTTTCTCGATACTCTTGTAAGCTTCAATGCCATGAAAAGAAATATGCAAGTAAATTCTACGATATTTGCCATTCAACAACAACATCAGAAACAATAACAACTGTAACAAATATAATAATACTATTAAATCGAATTGCTGAAGATATCTCGTTAGTATCGGATGCTAGTCGTAGTGACGTCAATAAATAAAGAATGAAGAATAAAGAATAAATGAAAACAAAGAAAAATAAATAAATAAAAAAAAAAGAAAAAGAAAACGAGTCCTCTTTACTAACATAAAAAAAAAAGAAATATTCCCGGAGTAGAAATGACGGAAACGGGACGACAACATTTTGTTAGGAATAGAAAACTCGTAAGCATGACGTATATGTTGTTGTAGTTGTTGTAACGATCCTCGTTAGAGACTTGCACAGCATTTACCTATTGTATACATACGATGTGTACTATATATATATATAATCGTACGCGGCGCATTAGTATACATAGATAGATGTATAGTGAAATGACGTAGCTGCTTACCAACCAACGTTTGTTGAAGTATTTCGAGTAGGGGTACTCTTTCTAGTTTCACAGCCGTTTGCTTCTGTCTTGGCTGGAACTCTGAAAAACAGTGATACCAACAAACAGAGAGAGAAAGAAAGAAAAAGAGAAAAACTGAAAGAGAAAGAGAGAGAACGCAAGATAAACGCGAAAAATAGAAGCGAACAACGAAACGTGGAATTAGTCTAGCTGAGAGGGATATTGAGAGTAAGAGAGAGTGAGAGAGAGATTGAGGGTGACTGAGAGAGAGTGAGAGAGTGAGAAGGGTGGAGGATCTGCCAACGACAGGACGTGCTAGTCGGTTTATTCCAGTTCTGCGTCGTTAGACGGCTCACGTTCTCACACGTGTGTATATAAACACGTACATATTCTTGTTTTAATGTGTATGTACATCTATATGTATATATATATATACACTATATATGAAAGGTGGTGTATAGGTGAACGTGGTGAACGGTGTACGCGTTTACCGAGATGGTTCCTAGCTTCTCCACGTAGGAGGAGATAGAACATGTACGGTTACCAGACAGGGTTGCTGCAATTGGTGCTGCATATACGCGGTTTCGTGGGATGGCCCGATACAAAGGGATCCCTCGTATGACGCGTAACGGGTTGGTAATCTGCAACCGCCCCATTCGTGTATCCTCTACCGCCCTTGCAATAATTCAGTTATTAGATCAGAGAATCAACGTTTAGGTTCGATATTAATGAAAGATTCTTCTTATTTGCATTAATGTATCTTCTCTTTGTGTTGTGTATGTGTGTAAGTGGAAGTTATGTATTAAATTGAAATTTAAGGTGTTTTTTTTTTTAATTTTTGTATATTTTTATTTTATGTAATTTGATTTTATTTCATTTTATTTGATTTGATTTTTCATATAGCACATATCAAATGTTTTCATTTAAAATGTTTATGGAATTTTTTTATTTATATACGCATGCATATGCATGTATAAATGATCTCAAGAATCGAAATAAATGTACATGTAAATGTTAACGTGTAAAGACAATAGTTTAAAATTGTTGATAAAAATAGAAGGAAACTTTGGTAATAAGAGTTCAAGATAATATGAGAAATAGATTCTAAAAGAAAAATCGAACAACTAGAGAATCGTATAAAAAATATAATTATTTATAATAAGATTTAAAATAAAAATTGATTAGAGTAAGAATTCAAATTTTATATGAGACGTCAACTGAGTCAGAATTATTTTAAATTAATATATATATCATTTTATTATTTGTTATTTACTATCAATTATTATATCATATAATACGTGTATATAAAAGGAAGAACACATGGTTAGATTTATTTAAAGAAAATTTTTCTTGTTGCATTATTACGTGTGTGCATGTGTGTGTATGTGTGTATGTGTATGTGTGTATGTGTATGTGTGTATGTGTATGTGTTTGTGTGAAATACATAAAATTTTTATAGATTAAAATGATATTTCGTATCGTTCAATTTTCTTTCTATTTGATTTTATTTTTCACCACCCATCGAATGTTTCTATTTCGAATTTCTATCGAGTTCCTGAATATATATATATATATATATATATATACATATGTTGCATCTCTATAGATGAATAATACGTAGATTTATTGCTAGGTATGACGTTGCTCTGTGCGGTAGGTATTACTAGCTCGTTCGTAACTGTCAGCCATAGGGGGGAAAGAAATAACAAAAGTTAATTCGTTCTAATATCTACCGTACGGTATTTGCGGTACCGGTATAGTGCTAGTATTTTATTAGTAGTTACTATTTTGATATTGAACGGAATAACGTTTCTATGTAAACCTGCTGTTTCATTATGAATAAATGTAAATGTAACTAATGCAAATGATGTAACTAAATAGTTCGATTCAAGTGCTGAAAACGTGTAATCAAATTCTCGAATATTTTTGTAATTTTGTATACATATGTGTAAAAGTATTTAATTATCTAATAATAATTTAAAAATTATTAAATTAACTAATATCAATTAGTTAATTAATTAAACGAATATTATAATAATAATAATTAACAATCTAATAATCATTTAAAAATGAATGAACATGTCATTCATAAATTATGAAATATGTTTTTTGTTTTGTAATAAATCATAGATTTTTATTATTTTTGTTTTCTACCGAAAGATCAAATAATCTTTTAGTTATTTTCCATAAGTATAAAAGGAATGTAAAAATTGGTAAGTTCTTTCTTTATCCCCTTCCTTCTACCTCTCTTCTCCCACCCTTCTGTCGTTCAGAAATAAGTCAATAACGAATGAGCAGTCGTTTTAAATGATAGGTATCTTTTAAGACGTAGGGTATTTCACGGATAGAAATTCTGATATCTCATAACTTTGCAATATTTCATTGGGCGACGAGGGGGGTTGGTTGGTTGGTTGGCTATGGAGAAGTAAAAGAGGACAGGACTGGTACGGTACAATGCAACCGGCAGAGCGATTTGGAACGACAACGCCAGTTCCAGACAAGTTTTGCAGCCGAATGAATGAGTTTACCCCTAAGTTCTTGGTGGTTTTGACGAAGTTTCCTTGCCGGTTCTCCTTATCCTCTTTCACTCTCTCTCTCTTTCTCTTTCTCATTCTCTTTATCTTTATCTCTCTTCATCCTTCACATATCCTCTCACTCTCTCTCTCTCTTTCTCTCTCTGTATTTTACCTTTCGCGAAACTCAACTGTAAGACACAAAAGGACCCGGGAAACTGTCGAAAACTTTAGAACCAAGTTCATACGGGAAAGGTAATCAGTCTTGGTGTACTAACAGAAGGAGTCGTTTAATACAGTCCGGTTTGATCTTCTAATTATCGTCAATGAATCTGTCGTAACAGTCAAGTTCTTAAGCGTGGAATTATCTTATAACATTGTATCATACAACTTCCATTGTCTGCTTTTACCTATCGGTCTCTACCATTGAAATACGTTCTTAAATATATAACATAAAGTTGTTTGTAGTTAACAAAAGTAATTTTCTATTTGATTGTAGTTCTAAAAATATAATTAAAAGAAAATACATTTAATTAATTCAATTAGTTGCTTTTGCGTCCACAAAATACAATATATTTTATATAATTGAAATTTTAATTTGAGGATGTTACAAATGAATTTTTAATCAATCACGATTTATTGGTGCTAGATCTAGTTTATGCGTTATAAAAAAAATATATAATGTATGTATCTTAGTAATGCATAAAAGACTTGGAACATTGATGATCGAGGTATAAATTAAAAAAAAGTTTCCAAGAACTATGTATTTTTGAGGTTCTGTAATTTTTGTATTAATTATAATAATTAATATTTTTTTATTTATTAATTAAACTCAAAAAAGGATAGATTTAAGTTAGTTGTAGTTTACAAGATAAATCAAAATGATACAACATTGTATATCTCTTGGTTCATATCGATGATAAGTTGAGGTTAGGTTTACAAAAAAAACACGTAATCACGATCATTGAAATTTTTTCCTATTTGCAATTATTCTTCCAAATCAAATGATATCATTATCGAAACTATAAGGTAAAACTGATTAGAGGTATTGATCGCGATTGATCTCGAACTTTTAATGTTTAATAGCATAGGGTTAGTAGAATTGTGACGGTACTTGTACCAGACGATTTGAACAAACGTCAACGTCCTTTTGAACGCAGTTTGAGTTGGTCCGGATGACTTAGAAGTTTTGGTGGCTTTCTACAAACTTTCCCTCTCCTGACCATTGGACACCAGAGGATACTACTAACCAAGGTAAACTACCAAACTGTCTCTGGAATTGCAAACGACGACTGCCGGATGCCAAACTGATTTCACTGGTAATTGCTGTCCGCGATGATAACTCACAATAGGTTATCCTATTCGGAAATTTCGAAAAGTTAGAACATTTAAACTTTGCTAGAATACGATTATACGAACATATAGGTATATATATATATATATATATAATATGTATATATGTGTATGTATATATATATACAAGTACTTATGTACTTAAATTCGTTAATTAACGAAAGAACGTACACGCTTGATTTATCGGCTTATAAACGTCAAAATTCGATCGAAACTCGATCAGCTGGCTTTCCAACAAAGCTTTATTAAATTCCTGACAAATCGATCCCCGCAAGAAGCTCTATACGTAATATCGCTAACGAGCCACCATAATCGTCTATACTACGAATTGATTGATATCTCCATAATATTGGCCCGTCCAACGAAACTTTCAAACTTGTCGATGAACACAACCACCGAATTACAATGTCAATGTAATAATGAGAGGTAACGGGTTACGAATAAAAGTATCCTTTCTCTCTCTCTTTCTCTCTCTTTGATTTTCCTCTTCTCGTTTGGACGCAGATTTATGAACAAAGTTAGCTGTCAATGTCGAACCGCCCTATGGCTATCAGTGGAACAAGATTAATGATGAAGGGCTCGGTATACGAAGTAATTTTGCCCCATCCAAAGCGAAGTTACGCGGACTAGACGATGGGTCGGGTCCTGTGGCAATGGTGGCCCTTGTTTTCCTTATGGCACATTTATTCAACATTAGTGATACACGATTTAACTTCGTCTTGGCTTTACTCGCATTATTATACGTCTCTCTTACTCTCTCTCTCTCTTTCTCTTGTTATTATCTTTTTCTCTCTCTCTCTTTCTCGTTTTCCTTATTCGTTGCCACGAAAGGAGAACAACCACGACTGAGAATACGTCAGTCCTCTTATACTCGTACTGCATACGATTCATACGATGATTCAACCTCCGTTGTTCCCGCATGTCCTGTTAACTCGATCTCTACCACATTCTTGTTTTTGCATGATTTATCACAATGGACGTTCGAGAGGGAAGTTTTGCGCTTCCGTTGATCTACGACGTTTTCATCCTCTCTCTCTTTCTCACACACACTAACTTCATAGTACTTCTATATCTTACCTAGTTCTCATTATTCGATATTCTAATGCTAAGATAAACGATTCTACTTGTTTAACACATTTAAACGTCATTCTCCAATATAAATTAGTAAATGTAACATTGTTGAAAGTGTGAGGAAGAGGGGATGATATATTTGATCAATCTTTATCATCATCATCATCATCATCATCATCAACGTTAGTGCGTTAACATTTAATTAAATTTTGTTGTTTTATTATACAATAGATAAATGTTAGGTTATGTTCAAATGTTTCGCGCACTCACCGAAGTCTATGTCCAACAGATGGCACTAGAATTACATGTATTTTTTTCTTTTATTTTTAAATTTATTAATTATTTTATAAATAAATTAATGGAATAAAAATCTAGTTCTATGCTAATACAATTTTGTGTCAAAATTTGAAGACAATCAATAAAGTACTTTTGGAGATTAGAGGTTAGGAACAAACGAAATATATATTTATATATATATATATATAATATTATATTATGATATATAATATTAAAAAGAAAAGTAAGCAAGTAAATAAGGGAATTCTTTGTGTTAGTTAAAAAATAAAAATAACTTTTGAGTAGATAGAAAATTTCTAATTCAACAACCGGGTTATGCAAATTTTCAAGTTGCGATATGAAAACTTCCGTTGTGGGTGAGCTGATCGGAGTTAAACGACGCGATACAAATTGCAAAAGAAAAAGCAAGCTGCATAACCATAATAAAAGAAGGAGCGCAAAGCCTTGGTAAGTTTTCACGCGAGTACGCCCGTCGTCGTGTTCAACGCTACTACTACTACTCTCACTTTTTATACTTTCTTTTTTCTTATATAAGTCTTATAACACGGTATAATCACGCGAGCTTAGGAAAGGTGATTGAGAGAGAGAACTCGAGCAAAGTTCAACTATTATTTCTTATTTTCTTTCTTTTTTTTTCTCATCTTTTTCAGTTTCGATGGAATAACTATTAAAAAGAATATGAGAATAGAGAAAAAAAAATACTTCATATATAATAAATATAATCTGCTGATATTTTCATTTTCTATGATGAATTCTATTAAATATATATATATATATACCAAATAAATTAATAATATATTATTTAATTATATATTTATATATAATGTTTTCATATATGTTAGCATAATTTCAGAAATGATTTTAATATTTTAAAAATTAGGAAACTTTTTATTATTATTTGCATGATATAATTTTGTTTTCTGATACGTCGTTTTTTGTATTATATTATTACTGTATTGTGATACAATATTCTATTTAAATATTACAATATAATAATATTATAATTAAAATCAATAATAATTCTAAAACTATTTCTCTCGAATATTTTGAAAAATCAATCTAGAAATATATCACATTTATTCAAATTTCAATTGAATTTATTATCCAGTATTACGCAACAAATTCTGAAATATCTTACGGAAAACGAAACGTAATACCTAGATCGTACGAGAATTCAATTTATGCTAACTAATTTTAAGCGGATAAAAATCTACTATTGGTATTTCTCATACAACCAATAAGCTCGTTCGTAAATTCCGAATAATTTTTTTCTCCCTCCCCTCCATCTGGTTTGTACAAAGTTACTTTTTTTTCGTAATATCAAAGTGAAAGCTAAAGAAATGGTTTGAATATAATTTCAAATAAAGTAAACACGTCAAATTATAATAAATGATAAAATAAAACAAACAAAAAATAAGGATAAATAAATATAGCTTGGCAACATCAAGTGGATCGTCAAGATTGAAGGTCCAGAAATCGAAAGGCTCGAGGGTCGAGAATATCATCATCGTTGAGAACGACGAGAGCAACGACAACTACCACGACGACAACGACGATGACGACGAGGTTTGATAGTAAAGCTCGTTCGGATGGTTGGGCATCGCACGGTAATTGGGAAATCACGCGCAAATGAAATTGCTGGACGCGTTTGATCTAATTAGGAGCGTGGCCCTGGGCAACTGTAGGACGGACGTACAGACGGACGAACGGACGGACGTAACCCCCTGGAAGCAGCCATAATTGAAAGGTAGCATCGAATTTAGTTCAACGCGACTCTCTCGTAGCTTACTCATTCACGCCAAAGACTCAGAATTCCGAGCTTTATATGCTGCTGCTGCTGCTGTTGCTGCTTTGATTTCAACAAGGGTGTGTGGGGGTGGGTACCACTATCCAATTGCATTCAACGACCCCACCCTCGATACTTTCCTTTTTCTAACTTTTCTCTGACTATTTAATTAAGTTTCTTTTTTTAACCTTCCCTACCACACCCTTTGACCTCGAAATTATTCATTAACAATGACGAATTATTCCCTATCGTGTTACCGAAAAGTCCACAATTTTCAAACCCGAAATTCGATTAAATGTGTCTTTACAATGTTATACTAATTTTCAATAGTATAATTCCACAAATTTTCGATGTTTAACCAGGTCAAACGTTTTCATCTATGATTTCTAACGTAGAAATTCTGTTCGAATTTCTATGACCTATTCTTTGATTTATTGTTCTCTATCTTTAAGACTGACCCTCCCCCACTTCACCCCAAACCTACATCATTCGTTAGTATATGTTCAATTTAATTAGTCCATTCGTCAATTAAAGAGGATTATATGATTTTATAGGATTTATAATAATATATACGCCTTTATTCGGTTTAACAATTAACGAATAGAATTTTGATTTATTATTGTCTAATAATAATTTTTAAAAGGTATCTTAATTCATTTATTCTTTTTTATTTGATATTATTACTTAAATGAAAATACGTTCAAATGTAATTACGGGATTCGAATTATTTGTTATTATATTTTCATTTGATATATACATATATTATTATAAAAGAATATCTATAATTAAAACCATATGTGTTATGTTACCGTTCTGTAATAATAAGTACGTCGGATATAAAATTAATATCGTTGAACATTAATTTATTAATTTTTTAATAATAATTCTCTGTTATTTTCTCCCTCTCTTTTTGTTGAAAATTACTTTTACGTATTTAACTATACCGTAGAAATTTTAATGAAAATATTCAATGATATTGTAGATGGAGGTATGTAAAATATAATGTTCAACGATACATGTATATATGTATATGTATGTATATATGTACGAACAAATTTGATGTAAACCAACTGTTTTCTCGTAATTATGTGTACATACTTACTTTTAAGCTTAATTCTCTCATAATATTACATTCCATGGTCTAAAAGGGCGATGTATTTCATATGTGAAACCATTTAACGCGGTTCATATATTTCTGTGAGGGTAAATCTACAAAACACAAGGGGTGTTTTTCTTTTTTTTTTTTAATTAAACGAAATAACATACGACGAACAAATGTTAGGATAGAATTATCCGTTAACGATCATTTGTAGACCGGAGACGAAGGGTCATCCGGTCAATCCTTGGTTTCCAATGGGAGGGTTGTTTTTAGTAAGAAGAAAGTGAACAATAAAAAAACAAAACATAAAAATAAGAATCTAAGGGACTATTAAACAAAAAATTTATAGATTATAAATAAAAAAATTGTTTGATATTTTATCAAATAAATACTCTGTCCGCATACAGTACAATGTATTTTCAAAGTAAATACAAATATTTAAACAATTAAATTGACCGTTTCATTTTATCTTAACCATTTGTTTGTAATACCAGTTTATATAAAAGGTTTATAAAACTAAAGACCCCCCCCCCCATATATTTTGTATTTCTCTACAATAAATGTCTTTTCACGATTGTGATATTGATTTTATAAAGATAGCAATTAATTATAAAAAAATAATAAAAACAAGTAGAAAGAAAGTAACAGGCAGAGTTTACTTTGATTTTTTTTTGTGTACACTAAAGATTCATTTTAAATCCAATGATGAACATTTGAACTATTACATCTTTTTACAGATAGATTTGAAACTTTAATATTTCCTCTTTAGTAATGTCAATGAATTCACGTTAAAGGAAAAAAGATAGTTAAATAAAGAGGGAGAGAGTGAGAGAGTGAAATTGTAAAATATAATTTACATCCATGAGTTTGAAAATCGTCAATGGTAAAAGATCTAATACGAAAAAATGTAGAAGTAATTAAACGATATTAATAAACAAAATAAAATATAAAACCAGTACTGAATAATACATATATATTTTTTACATTTACAAACGATAGTAGATGTCAGTAAACATAAAATTGAAGTAATATTAAATACTATTAATCAAAAAATTCTATAAAAATAAATACATTTATACGTACCAACAAAATAATAATATTAAATATATTACAAAAAGAAACTGTGATAAAAGAGATAGTAACAATTATACAAATATAAAAAGAAAATTACTAATATTAATATGAATATAGATAATATATTGAAAATCAATAGATAAATTTATATAGATAATATATATACATATATGTTTAACAAGATTAAGGCCAGTTTATTCATTGACTTAGAAACCAATTAAACACCTTCTCTTTGAACGAGTTAAGGGTACATTTGACAGGTGAAAAGAGAGAAAAAGAAAGTTAAATAAAAAGAGATAAAAGTACACTCATAAATATAATACGCGTACTCTCCTTTGCAATATTTTAAATAATAAACAAAAATAAAATCACTATTAGAGATTGTTAATTAACGATTTTTATTTTTTTTTATTTTTACCACCAACAATCAATACATGTACATATATATATATATATATATATATATATATATATATATCTTTATTTTATATAGAAACTCGTTAATTTTATCGAATTCACAAATTATTTACATTCCGCGTGACTTTCATGAACATTGACGATAAGTCACAATCATTGTAAATAAATTAATCAAAGTTTTATTCAAGGTTCAATGATTTATTCACAAAACAAAGACCTATCACGAAGTAAAACGATTGGATGGTGGGTGGGGGGTTGGCAACTAATGAATATACGAGTACGACGAAGAGAAAATAGAAAAGAGGATAGGACAAACGTCCGGTAAGCGACATTTAATTAAGAGAGACCCAATTACGCCAGATTTTCCGTATTTTAGAAAGGTGTGTTTTGTGGTTTGTAAAATGTTTCTCGATCTTACAGAAAAGGGTTATATTACAACAGCAATGTCCATTTTCCAGGGAATCCACTTTTCGTAATCCAGTTCGAGTACTTGGTTACTCATACAATGAAAATAATCTGGATATTGTTTTATTAGGCAAACCTTGTCATGCGTAAGAAAAAGGATGAAGTTTCATTCGTTCTCTTAATGTCATTGTCTTTCTCTATCTGTCTGTATGTACGTTGGTTTATCTCTCTCTCTTTTTCTCACTCTCATTTTGTATATTCTTGTAAATGTGTGTGTGTCTCTTTCTCTCTTGAAGTTTTCTTTTTCTGGCTAACGCTACACCCTCGTAAATTAAGGCTGCTTTAAAAATACCGGAACGTCCCGGGAAATTCTTTTGAATAAATTTCGCATTAATATACGGCCGGTAATGTACATTCACCCTCTCTATCCCTTTTCCTCTTAAAACCGCCCACTCGTCGCGCTCCGTCGACCGTACACCCTTCGCGTAATTAGCACCAGGGACGTTTATTAAAAAGGACAACGCTTTTACTTGTTGTATACGAGAACTCGGCGATCTAAAAATAGGTATTATTATTGCCAATTCCAATCGTTGAAGGAACACAAGCCTCCGGGTAATAAAATGGGACGTTAATTAAAGCGTGCGATTGTGTTCGGACCGCGATCAAATCTTTCAGGATAGTGGATTAACTGGTTAACGGGTTTATCATTTATTTTACAAACATTTCTTCTCTCGATTAGTATTGATTAATAATTTTTTTATTTCTTTTTGTTTAGATGTTTTTAATTTCTTTAATTTACTAGCATATAGGAGTTTGCAAATGAAATATTTTTTGTTCTTTTTTTATTACATGTATAGATTGACAAGTAAATAAAAATATTTTGTTTATTAATCTAACGACGAATTAATCTAATTTTTAAAATTTAAATAAAATATTATTCATATCAACTATCTTTTTTTAGTCACTCAAACGTATTACTCTATATTATTATTTAAATAATAATACAATTGATCAAATATTTCTATTAACGTAATCACGTAATAATAATCTATTAGATAATTTTAACTTTTATTTATTTATATATGTATATATATTATTTATGTTTTAAAATTTAAACAAAATATTACTAGTACCAATTATCCTTTTTTAATCACTCAAATGTATTACTTTACATTATTATTTAAATATGGATACGAATTGATCAAATATTTATTAATATTTAAATGCTTAATAATAATCAATTAGATAATTTTAACTTTTATATATTTATATATTATTTATACAAATCTTATATATTCGTAATTATATTTGCTTGAATTAAAAATTACTGAACATTTTACTCTTTCGTATTGCAAATACATGCTAGACTACTACCGATTGAAAATGTTTGACAAACTGTAACGTGGTTTTAAAATTGAAATAAAATTTGTTATTATTTTATCTTTCAACGAACGAATCTCTTCCGTACTGTACGACGAACGTGACTAATCAAATATTAGCAAGCGCAAGCAGCCATCACAAATATTGGGGGCTGTTTCACGATGACGATACGTCGCATCGTACGCAATTAGTACGTGCACCACAAATTCTACAATTTATTGGCACCCTACGAGAGAAACAGAGAGAGAGAGAGAGAGACAATTTTATACTCGTAATTTATAATCTATTCTAAACAAAAGGAATAACTAATCAAATATATTGATACATATTTAATTAACGTAACTTACTTATTTATTCAAAAACAAAAATATTAAGGTGAACCAAAAGTTCGTAGATTCATCGTGTTGAAACTTTACTTTGAAATTGCATACTGGATTGTTCTTGTAAAAATTAATTATATTTTTATATATTTATTTTTATACAATTAATTTTTACAAAATTATCAAAATAATTAAATTAATATTATAATAAATAATGAAAATAATTAAATAAAAAATGCACTAACTTTTGATTCCCCTTTAATACAAACTACAAATCATATTCGTAAAATATATTGTTATTTACTGCGATAAAATATTATCCCACATTTTTTTTTATTTATTAAGATTCGATTATTCGATCATAAATTAGTGCATTTAATTTAAGAAATAAAAATGCAATTATTTTAATTACTTTTCTTTTTTTTTTCATCGTAAAGTTCAAAAATATTCATCAATAAATATTATCTGAAACAAAAGTTCTCGTTGAAATGATAATTAAAGAAAATAAATAAGAATTTTTTTATTCACTAACGTTCATTTACATTGAAAAAAAAAAAATACTTTCTTCCATACGAAGTGATAAGAAGAAAATGCAATAGGTTGATGACTCTAACTCTGTCTCTCTATGTCTGTATTTCTCTTTCTCTCTTTCTAACTCTTTAACTCTGATGAGGAATGTGCCGACAACAGGAGACAATGAGAGATCTCTAACAATAGTCCTGGAGAAAGAGATGGCAAGATGGCGGGTTGCTCGATAGAAGAAGATAATGAGAGAGAGAAAGAGAGAGAGAGAGAGAGAAAGAAATTGAAATCGATCACCCGTTTTTCTTTTTTTAAAGCAACATTTCTTAACAAACAAAATTTTATTGCTATTCCTACAATTTATAACGTAAATGAAAAAGATATTTATTAAATAATAATAAAATAAAAAAATTTTCAAATAAATACATTTTAATATTACAAATTTAATTAGAATAACATTTTTCTAGATATTTTTATTATTAAATGCCAATTTACTTTACTTTCAATATTATCCATTTTGAAGCCTTTGAAAAATAGTTTGTAAAAAAGTTACACCGATACGACAAAACTTCTTCTTTAAAATACAAACACTTTGATATACCCAAGTACACTACTACATCGATTGGGAAACAGTCACAGCCAGTGATATGACACTTTTCAACATAAAATGTGAACAGCGTAATCAGGCCGATGTAACAACACTCGAACAACACGTTAATAGCAAACATTTTCAACAAGATTCAAAATTCAAAATACAACATCAGAAAAAAAAGAAAAATCGATCAATAAATAATAATATCGACGATGATGTCTAGATGGTATTAACAATAAGATAGAACGAAGATAGGAATGTATTGGTAGTAGTATGAGACAAGTGATGAGTCCCGTAGCGAAAGTAGGGGTCCAAAAGTTGCGACAAAAGAAAGAAAGAAAGAAAGAAGAGGAAAAGAAAAGAGAAAGGTGCACACCTTGATACCATTTAACATGTCGCTGAATAGCCATCTGGAAGAATGGTAGAAAGGTCCCTCGGGAGGTCCCTTGGGAATTGAAGTTCTCGAGGATGCTCCTTCTAAGCAGCAAACTAAGAATCTACTATTGCCCGTAGGCACTTCAACATCCTTGTTCTCAATAGCTCCGTCATTTGCTGACTCTATCTATATACCAATTTTTATGTTTTTTATGAACTTAGGTTAATAACAACGATGATGATGATGATGATGATGATAATGATGATTATAATAAAAATAAGAAGAACAACAAGGGATGATGATCAGAAGATCCGTATAATCTTCCTAATATTTGATAAGTAAACATCCGTTCTCGTAAGAAAATCGATATTACGGATATCACGTTGAATAGTGTTATTACATATCTACTTTACTAGCAGGTAGACGTATATTTTTCGAGAAACATGATCTCTCTCTTTTTTTCTCAATGATCTTATCTACTATGATAAATATATAACATGTATATAGTTGTATATATCTTTAAAGTATCTTCCTCTTCCCTTTTCCATTTTCTTCATTGTGAAACATCATAGAATATAATATTTTATATAAGAATAGAAAAAAAAAACCAATTATACAATAATTCAATGGTTTGATAAATGAGGAAAGAATTTGATAAGAGACTACTTTTTTCTGATTAGTTATACGATACGTCAAGTGATTTAAATGCTTAGAGTATATCGAAACCGAGAAATCGGGTAAACTTGTGTTATTTGATCGTAAGTCGACTTGTTATCGTCACGTTGGTATCCACTTGCGTATTATGTGTCAAAATAGAACGTCGTCACTATATTTCGGCTTACAGCTTCTGCTACTTTGGCGTGGAATTTCAGACGAAGGCATTACGACCTAGAGAAAATATCAGAGTAAAGTCCGATGCTCTCTTCTTCTTCGAGTATGAACGAAAGAAAAGTAGATAGATAGATAGAGATAGATAGATAGAGAGAGAGAGAGAGAGAGAGAGAGAAAAAAAGAGAGAGAGAAAATAGACGGAAGCTCGGATTTCGTAAAAGTGCTACTTCGATGGACGCTTGCTAGCTTCAAGAAAAAAGCTCTTCCGTGAAATTATCGACCCCTTGACGGCAAGTAATGCAGAAGGAAATCTTCTTCTTTCGAACTATATATACTCTTGGCTGACCTGAAAGTCATTTTCATTCTCTCTTTGTTTTATAGATTTCTTTTTTTCTCTATCTTTTGCACTTCTTTTCCATCTTTCTCTCATTTTCTTTTCTTTACATTTCAATATACTATATCCATTTAGATTGCGAACGTATATATGAATATAATTTCATTTCCATGATAAAAGATATCTATTTTTTTTCTACTGTAAAATTCAATATAAAAAAATAAAAGAAAATAAAAGAGAAGACTTTTCTTTAAAAGAAAAGAAAACGTATAAAAAAAGAACGAGAATGAAGATAAATCAAAAGATATATCACACATTTATTAACCCTTCACTTTCATATACATATACGGATGTAGTATATGTATATGCATATATAGTATATGTTTATATGCTATACTATATATATAGTAGTATTATTATATTATTATACATATAGTATTATATATTATAGTACTATACATAAAGTATAGTATTATATAGTATTCTATATAAGTATATATATCTTTTTATAGTAATATATACTATACTATATAGTATACAAAATATATATAAAATAATACTATACTATATAGTATAGTATAGTAGTATATATAGTGTATAGTGTATATAGTGTATAGTACATAGTACGATAGTAGCATAATACGATAGTAGCATAGTACGATAATAGGATAGTACGATAGTACGATAAAACTAATAATGAAAACTTATTAATTATAAGAATATTATTTTTTAAAAAAGTAGTATATATATATAAAACACATTATATTTAATATATAAATGAAAAGATAAATAAGATAAAGTAGTGTATATGTATTACGCGTGAGATAATAGAACACGTCTTATCAGTAACCGAATAGTATGACGACTTAGAAAGGAAGGGGTGAGTAGAGGTCAAATTTACGAAAAGAACTGTTCTCGATTGAATGTTTTATTTTTATGTATATACATACCTCATTATCTCGACTGTCAACTATATTCTAATGTAGCGTTATTTTTATTCCCGTATGATCTCATCGTCGAACCCGAAAGTACGCAATTGACCTTCGTGTATTATCGGTGTACTTCGTAATAGTTTTCCTAACTAAATGTTAGTCTTATTCGAACGTCGGGACGAGTAACAACGCGTTATTATAAAAGTGTCAAATTTATTTCGCGTATGCGCGTGCACGCGCTTGTGTAAATGTGTTTTACAAGTAACGTGCATATTTGAGCGAGTGTATGTGCTTACCGACGAGTGATATACATGTGCATATGTGGATACGTCGAAATTTTAACCACTTCAGGGAGGATTTTTTAATGGTGAGATAAAAATGACTTAATGTTTTTTTTTTCTCTAACTGTACATCGAAACTAACCATTACTAGTGCAGCTAAACCAAAAAATGTTTACTTCTCTGATTGAATTATCAAATATTTGTTCTATTTATTATCGACATTAACTATAATTATAGAAAACTAAATGTTCACATATGTGTCTAGGAGTGTGAAGAGATTAAAACGAAGTTTTTGGATTTACAACGGTGTCGTAAAAGTAAACATTGAAGAAACGATATAGAAAACTATTTTTTATGTAATTGGAATCAAATTTCAATCTCGTATACTTTAATTACTCATCTCTTGTAAAGTCACATGTTACTTACAATTAGTTGAAATATGTAACTTCGCGTTTTTTTTTTTTCATATTTGAACTGGTTAATTTAGTTATTTTAGACTTTAACTAATAATCTCACGAATTAACGAACACATATAAACGTGCACCATAATACACGCGTGTTTTATTCAACGTTGTAATATTATTACACGAATATTCTCAAATCTAATAATAAACTATTTTCAAAAGAAACTAATTTTTTAATTGACAAAAATATGTAATTCTCTATCTTCTTCTTTCTCTTTCTTTTTTAGTCTATGCTTTTTTTTCTTTACCTTTCTTTCATTCTTCTGTGCTAGATAGAAAGAGATAGAAATTTTGGTTAGATTGGACAGGTGTTCCGGAGTTTTTCTCTTCTCGTTCTCGTAAAAATCGACCGAACTACTAACGGTTAGGTGAATTTTCTTTATTCGTTTCTTCACGTCAAAGTAAAGCGTTCGAAAGAACTGAACCGGATAGAAAACTCGCGTGGTTGGTCTCTGCTGGCACAGATGAAAAATTAATGCATTGCTCTGGTTTTTTTTTCCTTTTCTTTTCTTTTCATATTTTTTTTTCTCTTTCCTCGTATAACTTTAATTCGAACACGGTGAAAATTATTTGTCTATTTTCTTTCTTCTCTTGTTATTTCACTCTCTCTTTCTTTCTTTTATTTTCTCTCTTTTTTTTTTTTTAACCTTTTTTATCCATTTCCGTGTATATTTTCTTTCGTTTATTTTCTTTGTTTATTTTTTTCTTTTTATTTTTTAATATCTAATATCTCTCGTATTTTATTTATTTTCTATTATTTTCATTCAAAGAAATTCCTATTTCGTTTTCCAACGATCTTAATGAATATTAATACACACTCTATCGTTGAGTAAATATCTTTTGCAAGATGAAATTGCTAATGATTTGTTAGCTTAAATTTCTAATAATAATAATAATAATAATAATAATAATAATAATAATAATAATAATAATAATAATAATAATAATAAAATAAAAATCACTTTACGTAGGAGCATTAAAGTATTACAAGATTTTAATGAGGACAAATTTTAATTAGTCGAAAAGTCAAATGATCAATGAAGAAAACTCATAAACGTGCACATAATACAACCATATTTTTTCATTTACGTGATTATTCTTTTATACGTCATTTCATTTTACCTGGTCAGATTTAATTTTCTATAAAAATTTATATTTAATGTATAACAACAGATTTAGATACAACAAATGAAATTTATATAGGTTTTTTAAAATATCGTAATTTTTGTTATTAATGTTAATAACCCATGCGTTTTTATAACTTATACTACTTCATATTATTTTCTGTTCTTCATACAAGCACAGATTATATTTACATGATTTTTATCTACTTAAAAAAAAAAAAAAATTAACGCGTAAATGGAGAGATGGTTGTAATTGGTATAAAAAGAAATAAGCTTACTTATAAACGAGCACATAAATTATGAATTCATGAAATAAATATATGTATACTTGGAACTTTCAACATTTGGTTTCTCTGTAAAAGATTTTAAGCTTTGAAAATTTTCGTCATCTCAGGTTTTTTTTCCTTATTTTTTTTTTTTTACGTTCGAAAAACGCCAAACTTAATTAAAGTTAAAGTCAACGCTTTGATGTATCCCGAAATTGGCGAGTATTTTTTGTCTTCTTTTTTTTTTTTTACTCCAAATCATTTCAAACTTACATCAGTTAACTAGAATTCTCGATACGCCTACGAATTAACTCGATCCTCTCGAAATACTTTGAAGAGTGTTGTTTTTTTTTTTTTTTAAATGTCGAATGAAAAAACAGAGGCAAAAAAACCCTCCTCAAAAAAAACAAAAAAATTCGTCAAAATAATCGACGTTCGATGTTCGTTTGTACCAAACAACGAAAAAATGGATAATCGTGGTACATTTTTTTTTTCAATTTCATCAAAGTCATGCGAAATTAAATCGAGTATGAGTACAACGGTATACAAAGGAAGGTGGGGAGGGGTGGTCGGGGTTTTGAAGTTAGTTGAAAAAGTCAACCCTCTGTTGCACGCAGCCCTCTCGATTATTGCATCCAAGGGTGCACTTTGAGGTACACTTCTCGAGGATGTAATCGCGATTTCTGGAACGAGGAAGCACGCCACCATCTCTTATCTACTCTCTCTCTCTCTCTCTCTCTCTCTCTCTCTCTCTCTCTCTCTCTCTCTTTCTATTTGTATGTATATGTATACCTTAGAAACTTTAGAATGCATTCCCGCTTTAACCGGAAATAACGTCGAGCTAGGACCATCGCCTTTTCGGAAGGAAGAACCGGTTGAAGGGTCAAGAGGGTAAAGATGAAGTTGAAAGAAGAGGGAGAGAGAAGAAAAGAGAGGATGGGTGAGGGTTTGGGAGGTGGAGATGAAGGCTTCTAAGTAGTCGATAGAAATGCATAGGGACGCTAGTGGTGTACCTCTATATACAAATTCGAATAGTTTACAAGTTGGAGTAGTAGACTATGGAGAAAGGGCACACGTCAGTAACTGCTTGGACCTACGAATTTCAACGTATTATTATTATCATTATTATTATACAATATGGTTCTGTTAATTGTTCTTATAATTAAAACGTTTAATCGAATATTATACATTTTAATAGGATTTATTGTTTTAATTTGAAAGCAAATACTTGTTAACTTTGTTAATTAATTAATCGTCTTAAAAATATGATGTTCAATTTATTCAAACATTATTAAAACGTAGCAAATATATTACACGAGACAAGCAAGCATTGCCCTTTATTTTCTCTGTTCTTTTACGAATTAATTAATTAGGATAATTAATTTTTAAAATATAAAATAAAATTGTTATAAATAAAAAAAATTATTCTTCAAGGTTTTTCAATAGTGTTTGATCTAAATGAGTTGTTGTTTTTTTATGTACTTTATCAAAATCATATTTACTTGTTTTATTATAATTAAATATTTTAATATATATATTATAATTTATATATTTTTTATTATTATTATTTATATTATATATATTTTTTATTTATATTATTTATATTATATATATTTTTTATTTATATTATTTATATTATATAAATCTATCATTTATATATTATTATTACTATTATATATATATTATATATTTTATTAATTATGTAAATATTTTATTATATATATATATAATATATATATTATTTATTATTATTTATATTATATATATTATATATTTTTTATTATTATAATTACGCTAAATACTCACTCGTTTCATTATAAGTAAATATTTTTTGAACAAACCAAAAAAATAAAAAAGTAAAAGTAAAAGAAACCTGTTTCGTATGAAAAGACTTGGTCCTTCATTGAAAAAAAATAAAAAGTAGTTATTTTAGAAAATAGGGCCTCGTGGTAAAAACGTGTCACGCTTTATATACATACATATATAATACGTTTGGTCCAAGCAAGAAAAAAAAACCATTGCACTTTCTAAGAGGCAAGTTTACTCTCGCATAAGTCGAGACTTTAAAAGATTGTACGCGTATCGTCCTCGTGAATCGAGGACGTTCTTCAGAGTTTATATAGGTCAATGCTCGCTGAATCGGCTCGTTGTAAGAGGCATGGTTGAGTTCAAAGGTTGGATCAACATCGACTCAAGAAGAGACTCTCAAAGAAAGTCACGCGTCGAAAGGTTGATGGAAAATCTCGAACGAGATCGAGCTTTTCTTCAAGGAAGATCTCCTTTTCCTCCTTTTCAAGAGATCATTCAAAGAAAGAAAAAAAAAATAAGTAAAAAAAAAAATGCAAAAGAAAAATAAGAAGTAGAAATAGAAAAAGAAGAAAAAGTAAAAGTAGAAATTGAAGTAGACGAACATATTATTCCAATCGATGATTGAAATCGTTTGTATGATGAACGATTGAAGTAGAGTTAGAGATTCGCATGATTCCCGATATCGTTCGTTAATTTTGCGGTATTACGCCGCAAAATTGAATTACCCACCGTAGCCACCAAGGACGATGAGCGAACGGGTGAAAGCCAAAATTAATAGTTTTGTCCGAGATAGATAGAAGTTTTGTCCGAAATAGAATCTCGGTAAGCAGATGAGAGTGAGTAAGAGAGAGAGAGAGAGAGAGAAAGTAACGTTGGTTTGCTGATGATGACGATGATGGTGTTGGCGTTGTTGGTGCTGATGCTAGCTGGCTAGCTTTGCTATTGGAGGAGGTAAGGTGAGCTGCTAGCTGAGCTACCGTTGGGACTTGACTATGGATATTGGCCAGTTGGTTGGCAGGCTTGCCTAGTAATATATCAGAGCCGTCTAGTGGTAATATACTGCTCGGTCAGCCTGTTTAGTAGTAATAAAGCGGGGTTTGCCTCCATTCGGCCGAACGGAGATCGGATTCTTGCTGCCTTGCTAACGTCCGACTATGAATTTCCCTTGGTTTGCCATTACTGCAAATGAATACCGTAATTACCGTTTTAGGGAAGGGGGAGTGGTGATAACGATCATCTATTTGATAAGAAGAACAATTGAAATTCTTTTGGACAAGTCATTTATGAGTTTTCAAACTTTGACGATCAATTAAATGCATTTCTTTTGATAATTGTAATATCATTCAAAAAGATAATGATCACTAGATCAAATAGTGAAATATTATCATTTTGAACGATAAGGTTTTTTATTTGGTGTACCTTTTTAATTTGTAATTTTATTGATTTTAGCTGGTTCGTTTTTTGTTTGGGTATAATACCACGATAATAATGACAATAATATTAATAATAATAATGATAATAGTAATGATAATGATGATTTAGTATCTACTCTCGATATTTTCGCTTCATTGAAATTATGGAACGTTCGGTAAAATTTATTAAACTGCTAGGGGAAGTTGTTAATGAGCATACATTACACACTCTTTAGATATGCGTATATCCAGTGGCTCCAACAGGTTCAAGGGTTAACCAAAGTTTCCGTTTCTCACCGTAACTTGGTCATTAGCTCTTCCATTAAGTAGGATGAAACTTTTAGAGGGACGACAACGACAACGACGACGACGACGACGACGATGAAAGTACTCCCGTCTTACTATATTTAACATCTTCGTTATTTGAGATTCTATAAGATGTGAAATAAAAATTTTACGTTTAACTAATAATTTGATGAAAATTTAATCAATTGGGTTGTTCGGAAAGTAATTTTATTTTTCTTTTATGAAAATGAAAACAATTTTAGCATCGTAATCTCAAACCTAGGCCTTTTAAGTGGGCATAATCAGTTCAATTTGATAAATTTAATCTCACGTGTTGTTATTTGCCGATTTGCATCAACCAATGCGAACTTTATTGGGTCAGGAAAAAACGAAATTACTTTCCGAACAACCGATTTTTATATTAACAAAAAATCAAACGATTAAATCAGACGAATCGGACGAAATATTTTCGACAATGTTAGGTAAAAAAAAACAAAAAGAGAAAGAGAGAAAATTTTACAAGCTCATAAACGAGGGAAGCATTTCGTAGACGATTCCAACGTTTATTTTTGTGCAGTAGCGTACACGCACGAGTTTTTCCGAGTACGAGTGCCATTAACGGCAGCAGCAGCAGCAGCAGAAGCATAGGATGCAGCTTGTACCGAACTACGTAAAAGCTGTGGGAAAACAGTTGTGGGGAGTGTTTATCGTGCGATTAGCAATTCTATTGCCTTCCGTTTTCTCTCTCTCTCTCTCTTCTTCGCCGCTTCCGGTATCACAAGAGAACGAAAACGGAAGAACGTGAATATCCTATACCGAGAGGGATTTAATGGAAGAGTATCGTCCTTTCTTTCTTTCTTTCTTTTTTTTTCATTCTTTCTTCTTAAAGGGTCGAAGGAAGTTCGATTTCGAAAAGCCGTATAATCCATTTTGTTTTTTATTGTCTCTATCCATCTTCGAGTTCTTTTATAACGATCGCGATCCAGAAATACTGAGAGGAGAACATTCCCCTCTCTCTCTCACTCAATTTTACTTTTTTCATTTTCTTCCAACTTTTCTTTCTCTTTCTCTCATGAGAAGATTCCGATGGTTGTGGTAACGGGAAATTAATCTAGAGGACGTTTTATTCGCCTGTGGAAACTCGACTACCCCTCCGCCCCATACCACGTTACGCTCGATTTAGTTCTCTCTCTTTCTTTCTTTCTTTCTCTCTTTTTCTTTTTCTATTTCTATCTTTCTTAGTTTTCTTTTCCGAAGCGAAGTTGTATCAATTACCTATCGTCTTTTCTTCTTCTTCTTCTTCTTTTTAACTTTCTCTTTTCTTTTCTACTCTCGTCAATTTCTTTTGCTTCCTTCAAGTATTATACATAATAGAAACGAACGATCAACGTCAATTTATCTGAAGATTTTGGAAACCATACTTGTCTCACAAGTACATTTTTCTTTTTATAAAATTATTTGGAAAGTTAAATAAACATTTGTATGTTTTTTCTTTTTTTTAGAAAACATTTGTGATTATAATTATGAAAGTGGTTTAAATCATATATCTTTTGTTTCAAAGTATTTAAACCTTTACACTCGAAGTTTTGATTAACAAATCATAAAGCAATTTCAATAGAAAAATCATATTTATACATTATAAATAAATGATATGTGCATATTAAAAAAAAAATCATAGTTGCATAGTTGATGTGTTGTAAACTAAATTGAATTTGTTTGAACTATTTTTTATTTGTTATTTATTTATTGTATTCATAGGGCAGCCCTTGAGTGCAAAGGGTTAAAGAATTATATTTGAATGTTAAATGAATTCTATTAAATATTGAAATAACAAAACATTATCCTAACGATTCAGTTTTACCAATATCATGCATCGAATTTATTTAGAAATAATGTGCTGTGTGAAATAACTGATAAACTCATTTTTTTTTTCAAATTTTGTTTTAAATTACTTTCATAATTATGGACAGCATTTGAATATAATATTGGAAAAGTCAAGATTCGTATAAAATATATATCCATTAAAAGTAATTAATAAATCAATGCAACGCGAGATGGTGTGGTTTTCACGCGAGAGAAAGAAAAAGAAAAATTAAAAAAGAAAATTATCGATTAACGATTACGTTGTTTTCTCTCCTGTGAAAAAACAAAAACAAAACTCAGAAAACTTTGGAAATGTTACGTTTTTTGGAATCTTGCAAAAAATGTCTCCAACATGAAGAATCGTTTGAGATAAAAAGTTTTGACTATATTTTTCGATGAATTAAATTGAAAGAAAATTGACGAGAGAGAAAGAAAGGTGCCAAGGTGTGAAAATCGTTGAAAAAAAAAGAGAAAAAAAATATAAATAAAAAAGAAATGAAAAGAAAAGAAAAAGAAAACGGAAGAAAAGGAGTGTCCACGTATCGATGGGGGATAATCCATCCTTGGGAAGAGGATAGAAGCCTTTTTCATTCGTCCACGTGCCCTTGAGCAACCGTTTGTTTTCTCTCGATTGCGATCGAGTCGAGGTGGAAACGATATTTGTCGGTTAGAGACGTTCACTCGAGAACGAAACTTTTCTTCTTTTACTTCACGAGAGTAGGTTTATTCTTCGACCAATGACACGAGGCTAAAATACCGTCTCTTCACTTTTTTATATTTTATTCCTCTCGGCTGTGTTCATTTATTTTTTGATCATCCGACGAGTTCGAGTGGAATGACATCAAAGATTAAACTTGATGAACAAATTCAACAAATTTTCACGTTTTCACATTTTCTTCCTATTCAGTATATATATATATATATATATATTCATCAAGTAAACTCAAATAGGACCGTTTATTAGATCTAACGCAAAAGTAATGTACATTGTCAATCGGAAGATTGATGGTTAGTTACCATCAGACGTTCAGAATAATGAAGATCTTGGTTATAATCATAAATGGAAGATTAATCAAGATCTAAAATCTTATAAATTTCATTATTTAACACGTACCGTTAAGATATAGAATGTTATCGATCATTTATGTCAAAAATCATAGTAATCGTAGAAAAGTAAAAAGTATAAAGGAATAAAAAAAATAATTTACAAAAAAAAAGAGAAAAAATAAAACAAAAACGAAAGAGAAATAATGACATAGTCAATATAAAATAAATATAAAATAAGATAAATAATATATTAGCTAATATTACTAGTTAATATAAAATTAATATATAAAATAAAATAAATAATATATTACTTAATTACTAGTTATATATATATATTAGTCGATTTAAACAAAAATAGGAACACAACCATAAAACATATTAAGAAGCGTTCATCCATGAAAGATATAAAGGTAAATTTGACGACTTAGGAATCGACTAGTAAGCGGAATCGAGATTCCACAGCTTCTGTAGGCCACCATGCGTAATGCCGCATACGAGCTCGTCCCGGATTACGTGTGGGAAGAGAAGAGTAGAGAGCTATGCGAAGAGCATTGCTGAGATGAGGGGGGTGGTAGATATTCCTGAAAGAGAGAGGAGAGATAGATAGAGGGTGGATGGGTGGTTCGTTGGTTGGTTGGTGCAGTGGCGTCGACATTGGTGTGGTGGCAGCATGTATTCTGTAGGGTGAATAGCCGTGCCGGTATGTCTGTCCTTGGCATAGTGCCAAGACCGGTACCTACCAGTACTACCACATTAATAGAGTTTTATTGTTATTTACTGTGACAACGGTCCGTTATTAACGAGAGACGCGTTCTGTTTCTATCTTTCTCTCTTTCCCTCTCTGTTTTACTGTCTCTTCTCTATATGTTCGCCTGTTTTTGTCTCTTTCTCGTTTTCTTTATTTTTTTTCTCGTTTCATTCCTCTCTTTCTATCATTTAGTTTGTACCCTTCCCCCTATATTTGGATCTCTTGCGTACACGAGGCGAACAGACAGTGACGAAATTGTTGCTCCTGCCTGCCTGCCTACCTACCTGCCTGACGTGGACTCTAAAATTTTTAAATCGTCCAATAGACTTCCCAAACCCAATCAATTTGCGTAGGTTTGAAAACAATGGGAATGCGTTTACCGCATTGACAGAAAGTCCCATGTAATTGTTGGTCAGCCACAGAATAGAGTATACCTATAGAAAGAGAGCTTTTATGTGTATATCGTGATTTAGAAAATTTAGAAATTATTTTATTTCTCGGTATATATATATTTTATAGTATATAAATATATAGAGTATATATAAATATACTATTTATAGTAAAATAATATAGTAATATTAATTAAATAATAATTAAATAAATAATAATAATAAATATACTATTTATATATACTATATTAATGTTAAATATACAATATATTAATTATATATATACAATTATACTATAAATAGTATATTTATATATACCTATATATATAAATAGTAATACGAAAATAGTGTTTTCTTTTTTGGTAATTTTATTAATTATTTAAAGTTAATTTTATAATTGTTGTACGATTTAATTTTTAATTGTTCGACAAATCAATTTAATGTTAAAATATGTGTTTAGTATAATACAGTATATATAAGAGAGATAAGCACATATATATGTAGGGAAAATTTTATTTAGGGTGAGAGGTGCGAGGTGAACATACACCCAGTTTAATCCTACTAATAAGATTTATTTAAAACAGGTATTAGAAAAAGTACAATATTAATTTCACAATCTTACTGTTACAACTTAGATGAGCGACTGTATTCTTACAACTAATACAACTGCGACTGTTACAACTGATGTATAACTACGGCTACGACTGCTACTGTGACTACTGCTCTACTTCTACGACTGAGACTCCTTTACATCTACAACTGAGACTACTTTACTTCTACGACTGAGACTGCTGCTCTTTTATTTCTTTCCACGTGTTTTATATCAGAAATGACCTACACCCCTTTTAAGAGGGAAGAAGCTTACGAATCTTATTGACCAATAGCATAATAGTCCAGTCAAAATAGCCCTGAAATCGGGTTTTTGAGCTATACGGCTGAAAAAATATGGAAATTATCAGAAAAATGCGTACAATACTGTGGGCAAAGTAAAAAAGTTCTCAACCACCGGGAAAGGGGTGAAAAAAATTAAAAACTACCCCAAAATACGATTTTTGGATTATATGTTAAAAATATCAAAAAAAGTTTCAAATAAAAGTTGTAGAACATAAAATTTTAGGCCTATCTATATCAGACCATTTTTCCCCTAAAACGCACCCTTTCACCCCTACGACGGTTCAAAGTACTCAAAAAATGAAAATTCAATAAAAAATATAAAAAT
>NW_015148971.1:5346390-5459219 GCF_001465965.1 Polistes dominula | reverse complement strand
ATATATATATTTAGTATTCAAATTTTTTTTATATAATTATATATTTTATATATTCTATATTTATATATAATAAATAATAGTTTTATATATTTATATATTTATATAGTTTATATAAATACTATAATAACTAAGTTAAAAAGTAATTACACATTACTTATTTAGTATATATATCTATTATTAGTATATATAACTATATTTATACTAAATATATTTTATATTATTAGTATTATATAATACTAAATAGTTATATATATCGAGTTCCTAATGCCAATTAATAATAATAATATATAATTTATATTATATATATATAAACACGAGACGATAAGAAAGAAAAATCTAATAAAAGGGTAAAGAAAAGAAGTGAAAAATAAAACGAAAAAAAAAAACAGAAGGAAAAATAAGAAAAATAAAAAGAAGAAGAGAGATAGTAGGATTGGTTTGCTGGTCACGTAATACAGTTCAGAGTTGTAGTAGTCTCTCTTTCTCTCTCTTAGTTTCTCTTTCACAGTCACATATCCTACAAGCACATGGGGGCTAGGTAGAAGTGTAGTAGGTATGTATCAGGCACACTTTCACGCAGGGTGAGAAGCCAACAATGTAATCCTCAATCCTCCAGTAGAATCTACGCTATTTTACTTCTCTCTCTCTCTCTTTCTTTCTCTTGTACGCTTGTGTTTGTGCTTGTGCACGTGGAGATGGCTCGTGATCCACGTGGACCCAACTCGCTCGCCACTAGACAGTTCCAAATATACGTTCTATTTTCCCTTACCTGAAGAGAATCCTTCTGTTCGCGTCAGCCTGAACAATGGCGAAATTCTAACGGCACGGACAATGGATATTCGCCGAGTCAGAAGTCCACTCATCCTTGGGTTGGCCACTTTATATCGCAAGATATAAACTAGGATTCAACTTGGTAGGTAGTACGAGGGGAGGTTGGAAAGGGTGGGAACAGTCGTGGTCGTGGTACCTCGGTAGTTCGTCGTTCACGAAAAAGAAGGTGGAAATAAGGGAGTCGATCGAAGAATTCTGGCTGAAGGATTTTCCGTCTGGTGTCTTCTTGAAAGAAATAGAGAGATAGATAGAAGAGAGAGAGGGGTGTAGAAAGAAAAAAAAAGAATATTTTATGAGAGAGAAAGAAAAGTCACCGTCAAAAGCAGTTAGCCACTATAACAATCTCTATCTTTCTCTTTCTATCTAACATAAATCTTTTGAAAAATAATATGAGCAAAAAATAATTCTAAAAGATGATGAGAAAGAGAAAGAGGGAGATATATTGCATAAATAAATGATTTGAGTAAGTCGATCGACTGTTTAAGATTATATTTAGAAAATCGATTTCTAACAATTGGAGCGTAAGTTTTAATATTCTGATTAAGGGTAGGTAATAAGGGTGTAACTAAATATAGACGCGGGTGGTTTGAGAAAATATGCGCGAGAATATCTATCGGGAACAATTTTTTTTTTTATCACGATGTAGATACTACTACGTTCGATAATTGTCGAAGATAAAACTAAAATGAAATATACGTGATTTTCAGTTAAGAAAATATAATAAACAATATTTGGAAAATTGGGAACAGTTAAACGTTGTGTAAGTGAGAGATTAATGTGTTAATTATTTATATAAGAAATAATATAATAATTTTATAATAATAATTAATTTATAGAATAATATTAATTATTTATATGAGAAATTTATATTTATTTGTGTAGAGTATCTCTTTCATTTACTTTTGTTATTTTATTTTTATTTGTAACAAATATTTTAAATGAACATAGGTGAAACTAGATGCTTGTCATCTGCAATGACAGACTGGACACATTATGTGGTATAATGAAACGTTAGTAAATGAAACGAAACGTTGTATACAACTTGCTACCGAGTGAACAATTTTAATTTTAATCAAAACAAATAATACTTTCGCGCAAGCATTACAACGCAAATTACTGGGTCTAATTAAAATGTTGCATTCGTTTGGTCAATTCACTCGGTAAAATACAACAGAGATACCTTCACAACACATATACATATATTTGAACTTTTGAAAATGTATTTGGAATGTGTTCGATTATTCGTTGTTAGTTTAACAAGTCATTCGTTTTCTTTTACATAGATTTATTTTTGTTTTGTTTTGTCTTGTTGTTGTTCACGACAAAAAAAGTTTTCTTCACGAGATTTCAACATAAACGAGAGGCAAAAGTTTTCTTCTTTTCTTCGTAAGATCACTTTCTCGAGTAATATAAGTTTCTCATATCGTTTTAATGAAGGCACCGTACAGTATTCAACGAACAATGAAAAGCAAGCTTCCTGATCTTTTGTTCTCTTCCTTTTCTTCTTCCAAACTCTTTCCTTATAGACACCTCCACCCTCTTCTTCTTCTTCTTCTTTTTTTTTCATTTCGCCATTCAATTTATATCAACGAATATAATACTATATAATATTATTTTATAGCTAGGTAGACATTGAATTGAAAGAAAAATTCTAATCGAAATAAACAAAAATGATGATGATGATTATTATTAGTATTATTAATTGACATTAGGAACTCAAAAGTTCATTGCAGCAAATACGAAATCCCGCCAATGTTCTCATCCCTGAGCTTGACCCCTCCATTCGCGGTCTTCGTAGCCTACTTCTTTAAGATCCTGAAATCATTTTGTCCTTCCATCTACGTCTCGATCTACCGAGTGGTCTTTTTTTCCCGTTGGTATACCGACCAGTATTTTATGCGCCGTTCAATCCACCCCCATGCGCGTCACGTCACCTGCCCATCTTCATGGGTGTGATTTTACGATGTTATTGATGTCCGGTTTGTTGTACAGTCGGTGTACTTTTACGTTATGGGGTTTTCTCCATTCACCCGTTTTCTCATCGCATTTTGCACCGAACATTTTACGAACAACTTTATTTTCGAAAACCCTCAATTTTTTCGTCCCGTATCGTAAGTGGCCACGTTTCGTTACCATAAAGAACTACCGGTAGGATAATTGTCCTGTATATCCTGATTTTAAAGCGCGTAGACAGTAACCGCGAGCTGAGTAATTTGTTAACCGAATAAAAACATGAATTTGCCTAGATTGATTTTTTTCTTAAGTTCTTCGTTAATTTCGTTCGTCTGGTTTATGATCGATCCTAAATACCTAAAGTTGTTGACCCGCTCAAAAGTTTTATTCTGGACGGCCAAAGTTCCAGTACTAGGCCATTCTGAACTCTATCGGTTACCATATATTTGGTTTTTTCCGCGCTTATTTGCAGTCCCAGATCTTTAGTATTATCTATTAATATTTTTGTGTTATTAATTATAATGACTCTTCATTGTCCCCTAACAAAGCAATATCGTCCGCGTATGTCAACAATTGTGTTGTCCTGTTTAACTGTAGACCATCTTTACTTTTCTGCAGTTCTTTGACAGCGAATTCCAAGTACTAAATTGAACAAAAGGGATGACAAAATGCGTTCCCCTGTTTTAACCAGCTATGGATATTAAAATTTTCCGACATTTGGTTACCAAACCTCACTTTACCCCTAGTTTCCTTTAGGCAAAGTTGAACAAGGTTGACCAATTTTCTTGGTATCCTCGTCGTATTAGGAATTCGAGTATTTTTTCTCGTTTTACCGAGTCGTACGCTTTTAGAAAATCTATATAAAGTTGATGTACCAGTTGATTAAATTCTCAATATATTATATTTTTTATTTATGTTCAATTGTTGTTTTTTGGTAGCATCAGAAGTTCTGATCACTACGTCGTTGCTAGAGTAGTGTCAGAGAGGAATTTAATCATTAAAGAATCATTTTCCACATTCATCACTTGCTACATGTCTCGGTAAATTTTACCTACCGAGGACGAAGTAAATTTTCGCAGGACAGTCCTATATAGTAAGCAAGGAGTACTTTTACTCTCGAGAAGTTTACGGCATCTATCGGTGATTTTGGGAACTAAAATCAAGGTGGTGGTAGCTTCGGAAGTCGCACGGTCTAATCGACAGAAACATGGACAGTAATATATAAATGTATATTACTTTATTTTATTATTTTTTATTATATATTTAATTAATAATAATAATATATTTTAATATATTATATATTTTTTATATATTTTAATAAATATAATATTATATTATGTATTAGGTCATTAAATATTGTATATAAAGTATATAATAGATAGTATAAATATATACTGTGTGTGTGTATTTACGATGACAAGATCGACGTTTTTGTAAGTAGACTTATTGGAATATCGCGAACATTCGCAGGACACACATAACAATATCTCATGTTCTGATTAGACATTTTATCCCGAATAATTATGCTTAAATAAATTGATTCCCTTCCTCTCCTTGCTAACCTTCCTCCCCCAATTAAAATTCATTCATCGTTTGACGAGTTTATATTGTCGACACGCTTCAACGTGATATAGTTGATGTCACGCAATTATGGTCTAGGATAGAAATGATTCGAATTAATAAAGTCGATGGATCGTTAAAAGAAAAAAAAAAAAAAAAGAAAAAGTAAAATGGTGACGAAATGATCGGTGAAATTAATACTGAGATTGCATCTTCTCGATGGATGCAAGGGAGAAAGGGAAGATAGGAAAGAAAGATATAGATTTCGATGGCAGATCGTAGAAATTAGTAGACCAGTTAGAAGTTGAAGGTTTTAGGATAGGGTCCATTTTAAAAGATAGACTTTTTAGATTCGAATAGATCGAAGGGTGAACCCTTCAAGTGGAAGAACGAAAACGGGTCGTTTTACTTTTTTTTTCTTCTCTCTCTCTATTTCTTTCTCACTGTTCCGATCTCTATTACCTACAATTCTATGATCATTTTCATCGTCGTAATTAGCGAACGTCGAATGAAATCGAGCATTCGATTCGTCTATTTTAAAAGAATAAGAAAAAAAAAAAGAAAAGGAAATTTTTTTTTTTATCAGATCGATAGAATTCTTTCAGACGACTTGTAGAGGAGGGGAAATTCTTCGAATTTTTTCTTTCCCCTTTTTAGGGTAAAGTGGGATTTTTATTATTCACTTCTTTTTTTTTTTTTTTGACGAAATACATTTCTATTTTTTTAAACATTTTTTTTTTTTACTAAATACTCGTGAATTGATATATTACATAAATTTTTATTTATTATTTAATATCGTTTTATATTTGTTTTTTTTTTTTGGAGAAAATATACTGTTTTTATTATAAATATATTTTTTTTGTGAAATATTATTCAGATGAAAGAGTGAAAGTAATGTTTTTCTTCATTAAAAAAATATACAATAGGAAAGAAAAAAAACAAAAAAATTATATTTATAGAAGAATAATATACCGCGAAAACTTTTTACCTTTCTGTTGGGCTGCTATTTGTTGATTGTTTTTTTTTTTTGGTTTTTAAATATATCACGAAACAAACGTTACAAAAACATTTGAAGCGAAATGAAAACAAATCGAGTGGCGGCGGTCATCGGTGACGACTATTGCTTCTACTATCTACAACGTTAAAATAAAAAAAAATAAAAAAATTCTATTTATTATACGTACACGAAAAAATGGAAAAAGAAAAAAAAAACACAAAAAATCGTTATGTCTGTTTTTTTCTCTCTCTTTTTTTTTCTCTTCCACCTGCTCCTCCTACTCCTCGTAAATGTTACGATTTTGTTGAGAGCAACGTTAAAGTAAATTCGTCTAGTGAATTCCGTTAGGCAAACGAAGAGAATAACTCGATTAGTTGAACGTAATCAACGAGCTCATTACTGTAGTAATAACTGCCTTAATATTATTTCGGTACTGCATTAAACTTATTATATACCACGAGGGCCGTGTAAAGCTAGCTCCACACGTACCTTCGATGCTAAATAATAATAATAAGAATAATAATAATATTAATAATCGAACAGTTTGTTTACAAGAAAATTATTATTAACTTAATCTCGAATTGGTCGAACGTACAAAGTGCATATTGAAAAAGAAAATATTCAAGTACAATATTTTTATATTCTAAATATATATGTTATACATATATAATATATTTAATTAATAATATTTTATTAATATTATATTTTATTAATAATTAATATTAGAAAAATAATATTATATATTATACATGTAGTATTACTTTTATATTAATTTTTATTTTTATTTTTATTTTTATTTCTAATTATTCGATATTTTTAAATTTCATTGACTCGGTTTTCTTTCCCATTTCTCTTCGCCTCCTTGCAAAAAAAATACAATAAAAGAAAAAAACTGATTACGTTAGAACGAAGGGAAAGCTTTGAAAAGGTAGAGACATGGAATCTAGTAATTAATTCGCTCGGAGGGATTCAATTTAATAAATTCACCATGGAAGTTCAACGAGAATTATCGCGATTTCGAATTCCTAAAGAGATAGTAGTCCGCTGCTTTCCTTTCGTTATATTTTCCTTTTTACACGAAATACCTTTCCTCTCACTTTCTCTCTTTCTCTATCTCTTTCTCTCTCTTCGATAAACTTCTCTTAATCGATAAGTAAATCAGCTGGATTTTCTACCTCACGATTGTAGTCTCATTTAAACGCCACCTTATCTGGATTAAAGTATTTTTTTTTTTTTTATTGGAAAACAATATTTGCAATTGTGCATTTGTTAATTATTTATTTTTTCTTTCTTTTTATTATATACGATACGTGCAAATCGTAAATGTTCTTCATTTCATTTATCTATGTTTTTTCTAGGTTCACGTATATTTATTTTTATTTTTTCATTAAAAAAACTGTTCGAACAAAGTTACTTAGACATGAGAAAATATATATATTTACATAATATTACATTATATTCATTTGTCATTTGTTACACGAGCAGTATATTATTTATTATAAAACTTTGCTGTAAATATTATTCTACGTTTTGAATTGGGTCACAGCGTTTCGTAATAGTATGTTTTTTCAGGTTACTCTCTGTGGTTAAAAACAAAGTTCATCACACACTTATTTCCTGTATTCACTTCAGAAAGATATGGATTAAATAAAAAAATATCAAACACGTAGAAACAACAACAACAACCACAGTGTGGACAAAACTTAAAGCAAACATATTTCACGAAATGTAGTTTTTATATGAAATAGAAACAAAACATGAATATGATCTTTTAAATTACTGTACATTTTGATAAACAAAAGAATTTATTCGTTAATAATAAAATGACGGATTAAAAATGTTGCAACTGATTGTAATGATGTAATTCGAACAACGTTTGTAACATAAAACCGAGAATATTATTTTTACTTTGCTATTAACAAAATCGTTATGATATATTTGATTACCTCACGTTGTTGTCTATGAACTTGTCACATTATATGATTGTACTCGTAAAATATCTGTACATGTGTGTGTGTGTGTAAAATAATAATTACGTTGTTCATAGAGCATAATTACAAAGTTTACTCGGTCCGTTTACCACGGTAGGATCATTACGCTGCTCAACACTCGGCCGTGCTTTAATAACTTAAAGTTAATAAAGTGTAAATTTCGTTAATGCAACCGCACGTTGATAGAAAATAGATAAAATATTCGGGAGGAACGACGAAAGTTCGTCGTACGTGTTGCACGTGACATTAATGGGCACAAATTAATATTGCAGAATTACGCTAAACCCCCTACCCCCTAGCCCCTCTACCCCCCATATACATATACCTTTACAATATGTTTCATATTATGTATAAATACGTTTCTCGTTTTCACATATTAAACGTTGCTCATTAATTTAATATTATTTCTTCTCTAAATGTAATAATTAATGTTTTTGATAATTATTATACAGGTATACCCATACTGGTCATAATTGGAATAACGAGTTTTAAGTAAATTCATTTTTGTAATTGTCTATCAAAAATATATAATATATATATATATTGGTGTAACATATGACTTTGTCGATTAGTATCGAACGATTAGAGATAGATGTAACGTGTTGACCCCCTGAAATTGCCTAACATATTCGGATCACGGTTAGCGAAGAATTTAATTGAAATTAATCACAGTTCAATGATAAGTATAATGATATTAACGTTGATTATACTGTATAATTATATTTATACGGGTCGGACAATAATTATTACTGTATTAAATATTCGTGAAATTATTCGATTCCGAGTGAGTTTAATTTATTTGATAACTCACATTGATACATAATTCTTCTAACGAAATTATTCTAAAAGAATTCATTTAAAAAACAAAATTATTAAGTAATTTTATTCATTGAAATAAAATAAAAAAAAATAAATTCATTGGCCTATATTTCGTAATATTTTCTTTTTCAAATGCATACAAAATATAAACACGATTGTAGGAATAAAATATTTGCAGTTAAATGAATATAAACTGGGACAACTCGATAATATTAAATATAACTAACATACTTGATAATGGTTTAACATAAACTAAACATACCTCGCGATGTTAAGGTTTTGCAAATACGAAAGACGGTATGCAAACAAAATGAGATAGTTTGTCATTCGAAAATTTCACATGCAACGAACGCATGAGAAACTCCATCATATTTTATTAATTATTAAATACCTTACTATCATACATCTTGGATCAATGCAATACATTTAATTAAATAATAATATAAATATAACAACAAAATGTATATTTTTCTTTGTATATACGTCTTTCATATTTGCAACACATTACATGGAGAGAGAGAGAGAGAGAGAGAGTATGTGTTTAATTTATGTTAAACGTTATCAAGTATGTTGTTTATATTATTATTGAATTATCCTAGTTTATATTCACTTGTAAAATATTTCAATTTAATTTTCTTGTTTATATTTTGTATACATTTGAAAAAGAATACGGACAGAAATTATGAAAGAGAGCTAGATAAATATATAGTTAATAAGAAAGAGAAAGATATAGAATGAGAAGTAAATAAAAAGATAGAAAGAGTGAAAGAGAAATAGATAGACAACATAGTTAATAAGAGAGTGATAAAGAAGTAAATATACAAACAGAAAGAATGAAAAGAGACAGATAGACAGATAGATACATGACTAGTAAGAAATAGATAGAGAGAGAAGTAAATAGACGAATAGAAAGAGTGAAAGAGAAATAGATAGACAGATAGAAAGAGTAAAAGAGAAGTATATGAACAAGATATCTAGCAAGAGAAAAAAGATAAAGATAGAAAAGTAGATAGACAGAAAGAGAGAAAAGGGAAGGAAAGGGAATGAAAGGGGGGATGAGGGTGAGTCGATAGAAGATACCACGGAACCATCCGACCCACCACCACCACCATCCGACTAAGATGGTGTGAGCTAAAAAAAAAAAAATAAAAGATAGAAGGCATAAGGATCAATCAGATTTATATCGAGCTTTACCCCTACTTCGATTTCGTCTCCTGGTTTTCTCGATTGGGATGGAGGAGGAGGGAGGATGAGGAGTTTACCTCGTATCATTTGAAATTCCTATCAGAATTATTTAATGATCTTACTTCGGATGATTATATAGTTCGTTGTTAAATGATTTTAATTATGATGTTTATTTATTTTTTTTTATATTTTTTTGTAGATCTACCGGAAAATTCTGTGCGTTCAAACAAACATTAGTTCAATTTTTCGTCACTAGGGGTAAGGCCCCATTTCTTAAAATGGAATATACAAATTGCCAACATGTTGGCAAGAGTACAAAAGTAATTAAATTAATTAATTGTTCAAATTAGGAATAATTTATTATTTTATTTTATTTTAAAAATGGACAGAATTTTTCGGTAGACCTAATATTTATCAGGGGAGGGGTGAGGGAAAGGAAGGATCAAGGATCAATCGAATTCTTGTGGGATACGAATTACCTGTTCGTTTCTTTTCTCATAAGATTTATATAAACAAAAATATTACGTATATATTTTTTCTTGGTGGACACGTGGGTGTGGGAGAGGATAAGAAAACAAAACAAAAATTAAAAAAAGGAAGAAATCTGGAAATTGCAGTTCGTTGTATTACGTCTCCTCCTCAAGCAACCCCTTTCGGAATTTTATTACGTGAGCAGCTCGGTTGGTCAACGGAAGAAAAAAAAAATTAGCTGTACTGCTATCTCGCGGGAGAAAGGTTATAAAAAAATAAAAAGAACGTGAAAAAAGAAAATAAAAGGAAAGAAGGCAAAAAAAAAAAGAAAGGAAAAGGAAAAAAAAGAAAGAAACGAGACACGGGAACAACGGAGCGCGAGTATAATTATTATCAAAAGTACGCTAGCAAGTGGGACGAGCTCGAATTATGAAAGTAATTGTCAGAAGTGCAATAATTAGTCTCGTACGCGACAGAGGTGAGGTAGGAGGTGGTAGGACTGTATGTGTGTGTGTGTACAGGGGTTGGTTACCGTACGGGTTAACCGACGCGACTGCGTTAATTATTTCTCCCAGTCATAGTTCATCAAGGATGCTTTATAATTTCTACGGTGTTCTGTTCTATATGCCAGCTTTCCTTCTTTCCTTGACTAGATATATGAAGTATGTTTTTCTTATCCATTTTTTTTCTCTCTCTATCTATTCTTCTAGATGGTCCAAAGACTTATAAGCCAATAATAAAAAGAGTAATACTATTTTTAAATAACGTTTTATGTTAGTAAAGGTGTCATCATTTTTGTAGTATCAATAGACAAATTTTTTTAAAATAGTTTCATGTAAAAAAAATACGTATTTAAGAACTTTTTTTTGGTATACCATAATAGGATAGTAGAAATCGTAAATTTCATTATTACATTTGTTATAAATATAAATATGAAATTATGAATACTTTTTTAAATAACGTTTTATATGGTATTAAAGGTGTAATCATTTTTGTAATATCAATAGACAAATTTTTCAAAATAATTTCATATAAAAAAAATACGTATTTAAGAATTTTTTTGATATACCATAATAGGATAATAAGAATATTTTTTTATAAAAATAAATATGAAGTTATGAATAATTATTATCATATTTTTAAAAATAATGTTAAATGTTATTCCATGTGATTACTTGAATGAATTAACGATGTGATTTAATATTAACACAGATTGTAATTTTCTGGTAATATTGTATTATTTTTGTTTCATTTTTCTTTCTCAAACGTATTTAATGAATTTTACGGTTAAACTGTGAAACTAAAGGAAGTTGAATAACACGAAAAGAAAGAACAAACGAGAAAAGAGAGATAGGAATTATCTTTAACGTGCCGAAGTAATAACATTTAGCTATGACTAGGGATAAGAGTTAGAGGAAAGGGTAGAAGTTAAGAAGGGTTGGGTTAGAAGGGTGCTAAGAGGAGGGTAAAGAGATGGTGCTGGTACTGGTGATGGTAGTAATTCTGGTGATGGTGGCTGACGATGCGAAGGACGGTAGGAACGAAAGTGGAAAATGTGTTATTATGAATTGTTGCTGCATACTTGTAATGGTTTCCAACGAAATATGTGCACTGCGATAACTGACAACGGAAAAGACAACGAAAATGACATTTTCACCTGGGAATTTTACTCATTTACTCTTTTATCATGTATTAATATTAAGTATTATTTTAATTAGTCTGCAAATTCAGAAATTATTAACTTATCGTTTTGCATGTGAATTCTTAAAAATGTTATGTCATAAAAAAAACATACCATGAGTTAAAAACCACAATTACTATATATATATATATATATATATTTACCTTTATTGCACACGTTGGTATCTACACTTAGGTATATATACACACACAAATGTATGCATAAAAATGTAGATACCAACACGTGTGCAATATATATATTAGGTATATAAAATATATATACACACATATGTATATATAATATAAATATATAAAATAATATACTATATTATAAATAAATATATACCTATAGTATATATATTTTATAATAATATATTATATTAATATATGATATAATAATTATATTAATATAATATAATTATATATTAATATTATAATATTATATTATTATAAATATATACTATACGTTTATATTTTATGCCAATGTCGTTATCGTTTTTTTCTCTCTCTCTCTCTCTCTCTCCTACCATTTTTTCTCTTATATTCTAAGGCCCAATCCGTTACTTATCGTAAAAAGAAATTCCAGTTACTACTCGACTTACTTATCGTAGAGAAGAACGGTTGTTGGGAAGAGCTCACCTCTTGGAAAGAGCTCGTCTCTTGGGTGCTTGTGTTGTATCGTCTCTTATCGTTGTTCTGAGAAAAGAGGGATGAAAAGGGATAAAGAGAACAAAAAAAAATGAGTATAGAAAGAAAATAGTTAAATGACAAAATTAACCTTTTGCAGAGTAGTAGGAAAGAATCTAACGAGAATAAAGTGGTGTCGTATAATCGTGTTAAAAACATTGCAAACAAAACGTAAAAACAGACAAATTATGAAGCAAAAAAGAAAGGGAAGATTACCAAGTCGAATATGTAAAGTTTTTGTTATGGTCGATAGCAAAAAGCGTGAACAATGCTTTTTTTATTCTTTTTTTTTTTGTAAAGGGAAAAAAAATCGTGAGAGATTTCGTTGGTGGGTGGGATTATAAGCTTTAATGGTCCGTGTGCATCGACGAGGAAGATGTTTCGTTCGCGTCGTTCCAGGTTAAATCGTGGATGTTGCTGCCTTCCATGTGAAGTTCCCTCGTGTGTTCCTATGAGAGAGAGAGAGAAAGAGAAAGTGTATGTGTGTATTTCCAACCTCTTCCATATACATGCGTGTGTGTTTGTATGACCTGAGTGGAGAACGTTGTGTGTTGTAAGTCGAGGTTAATGTACCAAGAAGCGCATTACCGGGAGTGCTTACCACGAGAAAAGAGCAAAAGACGAGTGGTGCAAGGCCGCAAGTCTCTGATATACATAGAAATATGTTTATATACTATTTGTATATATATATATGTATATAGAAAAATATGAATAATAGGCTTACGTATTCCCTTGATACAATATTTCACTATCAATATCAAATATTATACAATACATCTGTTTAAAAATAATGGTTAAACAACATCGTTGATATAAAAAAGTAAATTTTGAAGAAAAGATAACAATTTTCCCTATAGTACTTGCGTAGATCCCTCGGAGAGGAAATTTGGAGCGTGAATGAACTCAACTCGGTGAAAACTGGGTAAAATAATAACGAAGTACGTCGATTTTGCGGCGGACTTGGAACATTTCTGCTTTCAATTTCATTCTTCTTTTGCTTGCTTTCTCTTTCTCTCTTTTTCATTTTTTTTTCTTTTACATTCTCTCTATTTTGTTGGTACTTTTCGCGCACCTACCTACCTCCAGGGATCAACATAAATCCTCCAGCCGTCGAGGTTAATGTACCAAGAAGTGGCGGTTGCTATTCGGAAAGAACAAAAAAAAATGAATCGCGAGAACCAACAACATGCTGGCTGGCACGTGCAGCAACGAAACACAAGAAAGAAAAAAAAACGTAAAAATAGAAATAGAAATTGAAATAGAAATAGGAAAAAGGAAAAATAAAAAGAGAGAATGAGAAAAGGTTGGAGGATGTCATGAGAAAAAAGAATCGTAATGACTCTCAAGATTAACTAAACGAGACGAGAGAAGTTGTTGCATAACGTTGGGGGTCTCGTTTACCCCTTCATTATAGAAAACCTCTTTCTAACATTTTTTTGTTTTTTTCTTGCCTAGAAATGGACATGAAAATCATTACAACTAATTTTTACTTCTGTTATAATCTTTCGAAAAATTTTTTCTTTACCATAACAACTAATCGTCATCGTATTGTTCGTTGTTCCTTATTTACGTACAACCTAGTACAATATAATTATGTAGATATATTTTAATAAAATAAAGGTACGCTAAGATATTTAATACAATATAACTTATTTATATAATATTTTAATATTATTGTTGTTAATATTATCACGATAAAAAAATTAATAATTAATCCTTCGTAAAACTATCATATATACATCGTTGATAAATTTATTTGCAAACTAATCGATATACGCGTTTAAATGATGCACGTTGTTATACAGTTAATAATAATAATAATAATAATAATAATAATAATAATAATAATAATAATAATAANAGTTAATAATAATAATAATAATAATAATAATAATAATAATAATAATAATAATAATAATAATAATAATAATAATAATTTTAAACATCGATCGATCTTATAATTATTATCTTATAACAATTTCCGCGTAACATAAATTTCTATCAAAGAATTTAATTGTAATTATGTTTAATAAAATAAAACATAAATATAACATAACTGCGAAGATGACAAAATGAAAGAAGAGAGAGAAGGAAAAGGACTTTCTAAGTGATAGTTGAAAACTCGTTCATTAATTTCCGATGATGATCGTAGAACTCATCACACATCAAAGTATGGGAATGAGTGATGGTGGGTGGGAGAGAAGAAACATTCGGGTTGGTGGAAGAAGAAAATGGTCGTCGATGTTCACATCGTAAAGTAATTATCTGGCCGTTAAGTGTGCACTTTGCTGCGACTAAATTAAATTGCCTTTAGGAATACTTATTGAAATGACGAAAGGGAAGGGGTAAGAGAAAATGGTGGGAGAAGTACAGCGTTTACCTACGCGAATGGATTGTACGTACGTAGGGCAGACCAACGTCGAAAATTCGACCGGTTGATTGGCTATTTAACTCTATATCTAATTTGTTCGATCGATCGATCGACTATGAAAGTAGTCGCCATTTTGCCTACCCACATCTGCACTCCCCCTCTTCCCAATCCACCCCTGTTCGATCAGTTATTACTACTCTGCCATTCATAAAGGACTCATTTCTGGTTACATTCGTTTATGTTAAAAAAAAAAATCTAGTGACAAACGTGGTTTAACGAAGTTTCGCAGTTTACATAAATTGTCCATCAATCGACAACCGCATTCTCTACCAACCTACCCTACCCCTATTTTCCAGCCATCATCCAAAACACCTACCTACCTACCCCTATATAACCCCCATACCTTTCTTCGTTGTCGGGTTTGTAACTCTGTTGGGGGAACGAGTTACGATGAAATAAAGTTGTGGTTGGATCGATCCGAAACCTTGTTGGGTTGGATTTATAACCAGTGACGTATGTATGTATGTATGGTCAATAACTTTCCCTCTGTTCCCCTTGATACTTAGCCCTATGTTTCTTATATCTTTTCTTCATTTGTTCCTTTCCTTTTCTTTCCTAGTTTTTTCTTTTTTTTTTTAAGAAAGTATGCTTTACATTTTAATTTTTCAATATACGCAAAAAGATAGCGTTCGTATTTCTCAACCAACCCTCCCTCACACACCCCTTCAAACGGGATTTTTTCCTCTTTTTCTTCTTCTTCTACTATAATAATAATATTCTTTATTTTTACGCGCTGATGAAAAAAAAGAAGGAAGAAATAAAGAAAGATGATAAGAGCAAAAAAAAAAATGGAAAAACGTTTCAAAAAAAAAAAAGGCAACAAATGTTCGGTCTCGATGTTTCTACCCGGGTAGTCTTTTCTCTTCTTTTTCTATTTTTTTTTTTGTTCACACGCGAAGAGGTTTGAAGAATCCAAACAGCCGGCCCTAACGAGGCGCCCTTTCTTTTCACGAGGCGTTTTAAAGGCGTTAAACTCTTTACAGAGTTTCCGTTCGTATTCCGTGCAGTGAAGATCAGTAATACTTCCAGCCCTTTTTTATTTTTTTTTTCACTTTTCTTTTTCTCTCTTCTTCACTCGGTAGTTATCGTTCGATACCTCTTTTCCTCTTTTTCTTCTTCTAGCAAACAAAAACTTTTGCGTCTATCTTTCCCTCCCCTGCCACCCACCCCTTTTCACTTTTTTTTCTTCCTTTTTCTATCTTTCACGCTTAACCTGAAACCAGAAACATTTAACGTCATTCTCGGGAAAGAAAATGAAACTAAAAATAGAGAGAGAGAGAGAGAGAGATATGGTACGATTTAAATAAATATATTATTTTAAACAACGAGAGAAAGAGAGAGAGAGAGAAATACTAAACTGTATCTCGTTAATAATTTAAATATTGAAATATATTTGCATATTTTTACGTTTACGGGTTTACTGATATACCATAACGTACACGTAGTTATATTATATTCCTGTCAAAATAGTAAATATAGATATATATGTATGTGAATAAAATACATATTAATTAATTGTACTATAATTGTTGTTACACATCAATCGCGATAAACGAATAACAATTAATCGATACTAATAATAATACAAAAAAAATTCAAAAAGAATATTAACGTCATCAAAAATTTAAAATTTTTATTTATTTATAGGTTAAAAAAAAATACTTGAAAATCACTCGAAATTATTTATATACATATATATATATAGTGCTGATATTATTTTTCAACAAATGTAGGGTGCTGCGTAGCAAGCAACTTAACGTTGAAATTTCACGTCTTCAATTAATCTTTTCTGTACGACCCCTAACAGCGTTTCAATTAAGGAAAGCCTTGCCTCCAGTGAGTGGGAAGTGTGTAGGGGAGAGGGTTGTATTCGAGAAGTATAAGAGCCAAGGTCACGTTAATAAGCGAGACTCGATCTCTTCACGAGAACGAAGCACAACCTTAATAAACGGCAAACCACCCCCTACCCCTTGAGTCTTTTCTTCAAACCTTCGCTCGAGAGTATTACCACCCCTTCATTCTTACCCTTAGTTTCACCCTTACCTTCCCCTCTCTAACATTGCGATGGCTGTCTCTGAAAGATCGCAAAAATCACCTCTCCACTTTCTATTACTTCGCAAAACATGATTCCTTACGTTGTATATTACCCTTTGGAAAGAATAGACGAAAAAATAGAAAGAGAAAAAAGAATAGAAAAGGTTTTGAAAGAAAAAAAGATGAAAAATCGAATGTTATATACACGTATAGTTTAAGTTTGCGATTTCATTATATTCATATATATATATCGAAAATAACTTTAAGCGTGAAATTATTTATGGGATCAAATGATGAATATTTTCGAGATAGAAAGAGAAAGAAAATCGGTTATTGATAACGTGGAAGTGTATCGTATATGTTATTTGTATAATATAATTAATATGTTATTTTTGTTTGATAAAAAAAAAATAATAATTCGAGGTGATTGTTAACTAACGTGTTTCCGTATATTATTGCAAAACAAAACGATAGTTACTCTGTATATTTTATAAAAATAACAAATTACACGGTTGTTGTTGTAAGTTTAATCGTTTTAATCGTACACTCATATACACACACATACACATACTATGTATTATTATTATTTTCTTACTTCGATGAACAATTACTTTTATCGTTACATACAGTTTTTATTTCTCGTTAGTCGTGTATGATATATACACGGTAGATATTTAAAGAATGTATATCTTTTGCGGTGAACGACCGGAACAAGATCGTAACCTACATTACTATGCGGCTTTGACACGGTTGAAAAGTGCCTTCGAAGATAATAATATTGTCGATGAAGAGGGATATAAAAAAGAGAAAGAAATAAAGAGAGAGCAAAAAAAAAGAAAAAAAAAACTTTGTCAACACTTTGTCAATCAACTAGATTAATTTCTTTGAACTACCGTGTTACGTGGAAAAACTAGTCACCATATATAGATAGGTCTTCCATTTATTTATAATAAATAATTTATATAATAAATATAATATATATAGTAGTTATATTATATAGTGCATTAGTTATATGTATATTATAGTAGTGTATTATGTGTGTGTGTGTGTATATATATATATTACTTTATATAATATACTACTATATTGTATTTATATATACAATAAATAATATAATTTATAATAAAAATAAATAAATTTGCGTTATTTTATATAATAATATTTTAATTAATTTAAAAAAAAAAAGAACAATAATTGTAAATAATAATCATATGTTCATGACCAAGAATAATTTTATGAATTAGAATAAATTAATAATTATATTATTTATTATTAATTGATATAAAAAAAAATAGTTATTGAAAATATTGAAAAAATGTTTACTTTGAGTTTTGTTAAAACTTTTCTTTCTACATTATTTTGTAAATTCCATGTATTTTGGTTCTTACGAGGGGTTTGGTCAAGCACCAACCAATGAGACCGGTCTTTTCGGTCTAGTGCACATTTCTTTTACCAATTTTATTTTTCCCCTTAAACTACAAGAACCCCTAACCCCCAACTCCCACCCTTATCGAGTCTTCTCTCTACGATTTTTGCCATGTCTAGAAACTCTTTTTCATTTTCTTTTTCTCTGTTTTTTATTCTTTTATGTAGAATTGAATGTTCTTTCTGCATTTTAAATGACATCAAATGCGTTCTCTCAATCGGAATTTCAAATTGTTGGGGGATTCCCCTTTTAAGTACTGATCATTATTATTCAATCTGCTTACATTCATATGGTGTATACATAATAAAAATAATAATAATCATTAAATGTAATAACATATTAGATAATTTTTAATATAACAATCTTATCTCAAGAATTCTCATCACTCAATTAAAACATTGGAACAAGTTAAACGTAATTTGATCGTAAAATGGGATCATAAAAGAAATTCGGTAAACGTTAGATAATCTTTACCATAATATTTTTCCCCGTTAGATGAAAGAAAGAAAAAGAAAAAGAAAAGAAGGACCGAGATTCTTCGACAAAAACCCCCTCGAGAACGACGATTTCAGAATTCAGCTTCGAAATTGTTCCATCCTTGATATGCCAGCTGGGTGGATAAAAGTATAAGAAACTGACTGAGAAGAAAAGAGAGAGAAAGAAAGAAAAAAAGGTGATTGTAAAAATGATATTGGATAGGAAATAGAAGTAGGGAAGAAAAATACGCGTTTTCAAAATCTACCGACAAATTTTTTATCACGAATTTCGTATTATACGTCCGTTTAAATGCAATAATGAAAGAAAAGAAAGAAAAAAAAAGGAAGAAATGTTATCTCAATTTTCTGATCATTTTTTTTTTCTTCTTCTTCTTTTTTAATTCTTTGTCTCTATTACTCTTTCCAAAGTCCTGGTTCTATTCTTCTTCTTCGAGAAGGGGTAAGTTTCTTCGTTCCATCTTACCCCTCATACTTTCTTCATTTCTTCCATCCTTCCATCCTCCTTTACTACGTAAGAATGTTCAATTATGCAAAACTGCTCGCAAAACTTTAGCTTTGGACGCTGAAGTGGAGGTGGTGGTTGGCTCCTTCGTTCCGGAACTCTTCTTATACTTTCTTCCTCTTGAATCCCGCTTGATACCCCTCGCCCTCTCTTCCTACCCCCGCAAGTTTAAATTAATATTCGAGGCCAAACATTGTAAATCAACAGTCAAGAATCCGACAGACTACTTCGCGCTTTTATCATCTCTTTCTTAGGGGAGAAGGGCAGAGGGTGACTTTTGCCGACCGGAACATTTCGTATCGATCGCAAACTATATCTATGAGGGGTAGGGGTATGTGGGGAAAGAGAGGGGGAGGGTTCGTCCACGAAGCAAAAGTGAAGTGAGAAATCGTTGTTACGAAACCGCTATTACCATCATCATCATCATCATCTTCTATCTTTTTTTCCTCCTCTTACGTTTCTCTTTACCTCTTGTCCTCCCTCTGCAAGAGAAGGGGTAAGGATGAGGGTTGGGGGTGGATGGTAGGGACACTTTTCAATTCCCGCGTGCGATCATAATTTCGTGTCGCTCGGGAATGAGATCGAAACGTCGAGCGTAATCAGAAAGTTTGACGAGGGTGGAATCCTAAAAAACCCCGTCTACGATGAAGTATCGAAAATTGAAAGCTCGAACCGTTGCCCCAACCCCCCTCTATCACGTTACCCCTTCATTCAACCCGAATAGTAGTAGTAGTAGTAGTAGTAGTAGTAGTAGTAGTAGTAGTAGTAGTAGTCACTTTTATGATCTGAAAACGAAGGTATTCATGGATCTGAATTGGTATGAAGTTCAAGTTCTTTTCAAGTTTCTTCATTTTTTGGTTCATTAGCTTGAAAATAATTACCACTGTTTTGAATAGAAATAAAAAAATATTAAAATAAATAAAATAAAAACAAACGCTCTCTCTTTTTTTTACTACGTAACAATATTTTTTTTAAAGTAGATTATGGAAGATTAATTTGTACATTTACATTTAAATATATAGTTAAATACATTATTATCTTAATAAACTATAATTTTATATTTCTATACGATACATTGGACATATAATATTATTAGTATAATATTTATTTATTATTATAATTTTTTTTTAAAGCTTTTTAAAGTAGTTATTTTCAAAGATCGGAAAAGAAAAACAAACGATATTTAAATATTATTATCAACGACAATATTTTTGTTAAGTACCTAAAATAAAATTAAGATTAATTTAATTTTAAATTTAAATTATTAACATTTATAAATAAATTAAAGTTAAATACCTAATAGGTGTAGAACTTTGCTTCCACTATTTTTTCTATAAGCCATCTGTATCAAAATAGAGAGGGCAAAGTTTGTACACCGAATAATTAATTTTAAAGATCGTAAAACAAAAATACAAACAATCTTTAAATATTATTATCACGACAATATTTTTTAAACATTTTTGATATTTATAGTTATCGTAAACGTAAACGTTACGAATAAGTAGATTTTTACGCTAGTATTATAATGTAGTCGTCACATAGCAGTAGCGTCGTTTCGTACAACGAATAAAAAGGAATCCGAGATCCATATGCGGGGGATAAACGAAAACGGGGATAAGTAGTAAGAGTATGTGTGTGTGTGTTCGAGTATATATGTGAGTCCTTACGTGCAATACGAAGCAGACAAGGAGTTTTCTTCTTTAGGAAAAAGAAGGCAACGGGATATGCAGGATATCTATGGGGGGATTACTATGCTCTCGTTTTCCGATTTGAAGAGGTTAGATTCTAAGTATGGCACTGATAAAGAACACGATAGCTTCCCATTTTCGGCCCACCTAGCACCTTTTCCACCCTTCCCCTATCCCTACTCCCCTTACTCCATCTTTCTTTACGATTTCGATTTATATACTCTCTCTCTCTCTCTCTCTCTCTCTCTCTCTCTTTCTCTTACTCACATGCACACACACATGCATTTTCTGTTGGCTCTTTTCTTGGATAATCCAGCAAGTAAGTCGATATACGTGCCTATGGAATTTTGAACGAAATCGAAATCGAGAATAAGAAAGAAAAAGACATAGATAGGCAAAAAGGAGATGTATATATGTATAAATGTAGTGTGGGGAAAGTTTGAAAAGGGAGAAATAAATATAGAAAAGAGTGGAAAGGAAAGGAAAGGAAAGGAAAGGGTGTGTGCAGGTGAAAGAAAACGTGAGGATGAAAAGAAGAAAATGTGGTAATATCGAGCTTGCTAGGGAGTCAAATTGATTTCACTAACACGCTCGAGAGTTTGTGTGTGTATATGTGTGTGAGAGAGAGAAAGAGAGGAAAAGAGAAAGAGAGAGTTACTCCTCGGATCGAACATTTTAATAAAAGCTACCCGTGGTTTTGTCGTCGAGTCCTTCGAAGGAAATAGTAGTGGTGGTGGTGGTGGTGGTGGTAGCAGCAGCAGCAAGACGATGAAGTTTCGAGAGCTAGGTTAGAAGTTACCCCCCAAGGAAGGGGTGGCTACGCTTGGTGGTTCCTTCGTCGTCGAAGAGAGGAAGGTCGCAAGGGTCGTGCGTCTTCCGGCTAACGCCAACAGCCTGTCAGAGTTGTCATCGTCGAATTTCACGCGAATTTTCCCACGACGAAAACTCACCCTTTCTCTTTCTTTTTTTCTTTTTTTTATGTCTCAAGTTAGAAAAAAAGTATCATCCTTACTACGTACTAAGATCTATCAGTGGATTTTTTTATTATTAGAATATACCCAAAATGTTAAATGTAATTTATGAAATTACTTCTTTTGATACCCAATGTTACACACGCATTATAACAACACACACCATTCTCAAGCTTCATTGTCAGCGATCATGTAAATTCATTAAAGCTTTGGTTAACACGTAATTCGGTCCATTCGACCATGCCAAGGTTGTTATACCTAACAACGTTTTAATTCGATCGACGTTTACAGATGGATTAACTCGTTCAGCATGTACGACGAAAATCACGCTTATAATAAGGGATTATTACGTAGTATTTAATACATGTAAGCTGATAATAATATCCCCACGCGTTGGTTTTATGGTATAAATATATGTATATGTATAGAAAAATAACCTTACATTATGTCAGAATTTTGAGACGTTTTTATCTGCAGACAATGGGAAAGATTATTAACCCTTTGGGACAATGACGATGGTTGTTATCCTGTGTTTTGTATCTTCGCCAAAAGAACAGATAACAAGAATAGAAAAGAAAAGAAAAGAAAAGAAAAGAAAAGAATAGAATAGAATAGAAAAGTAAAGGAAAAATGGAAATTGTTGTTTTCATCGAGGAAAAAAAACTTTTATATTTTCTATAAACTTTTTCCCTACGATTAGAATATTACAATTGTGAAATACGTAAATCTATGAATAAGTCATGCCACGTACGAGATAGAAAGAAACAAAAAAATTCACAAAAAAAAGATTTCAAATTTGAATGATTTAAATCGGTGGGAGGAAGGAGGGTACTTTGAAATAACCCACGAGAATAATTCACTCCCGTTCTATCCATATTTCATCCCCAAAAAATCTGATTCAAAGGTCCGGTTATAACTCGTACTATCGAATGATGATACGTCGATTACCGGTTTCCAACATTCACAACAAAAAATATTTCAAGTAAGTTTTTGAACATATAGGACCTAAATCTATGGGATTAGTAAAAAAAAGGTTACTTTATTTATTGCAATGATTAAAAATTCTGTATAATTATGCGAATGATTTATTTATCGAGTTATCTTGAACAGACATATTTTTTGGTTGAATTCGTACTTATTAATGAGTACTACGAGACTCTATTTTAAACCCTTTTTGTTTTTTTTTTTATTTCTTTTTTATAAAACACCGTATATAAGCATACTGGATAATCCACAACGACAAGTAGGAGGAAGGCACTGGACCGAGCAAGTCAGTGTCAGACTACAAGTTACCGGAGATGAGGTTCTTATGCTAAACAGCCCTTTTTCCCACGACGACCAACCGCATCGATCACGAGCGAGCTTTTTCTTCGTTGGTGGTGACGACGGGCCTCTCGGTTTATTAAAAGGAGCCCAACCAACACCGTAAAACCTTCTTCTTCTTCTTCTCCTATATATTCCCCACTTTTCACCCCTCACCCCTCACCCACTCACCCACTCACCCAACTCTCGTAGATACTTTTGGCAGTTTATCAAGGCTGCTTTTGACGTAACGAGAAAGTGTGGGAAAAAAGGGTTGGGAAAAGGAGGAGGACACGAATTACTACTACTACTACTACTACGTTTACTTGAAATCTTTTAAAATTATGTGGAAAGAATAAATTTACGTATGTGTGTGTATGGGTAAAATTTATTATTAATTTAAATAATCAAATGATAAATATTATATTATCGTATAATTAATGGAAATAATTTAGTAGATTTAATGTAGGAAATGTTATAGATTAGGATTAATATTATTTTGTATTCTATTTTTGTTGTTGAAATTATTTATAATCTGAGACTTCGATGTTTCTAAAATAGAATCGAAATTTCTTACACGTTTTTACAATTTTTTTATTCAATGGTCAGATTGTTTCATACAAAAGTAAAAGAATAGGAAAGAAAGAAAAAGGGTGTGGGTGAGAGTGAGGGTGAGGGTGAGGATAAGGGAGAATGCCTTCTTCGTGTAAAAAGAAATATCCTATAAGGGATGACGAGGACGAGGACGACGACGACGACGACGATTGTAAAAGAAGGGAAGACGCATTTCATTTTCCTTCGTCGTTACTACGTTACCCTGACGTCCGGCGACATCTTTTTTCGTATATCGAATCCTTTCTTCCAAGGAAAAGAAAACAAAAAAGTGAAATGATATGGCAAAGATGGTAAAATATAAGAAGAAATATCTAGCTACGTAATTACTGTTGTAAAATCTTAAAAATGTAACAATATATATTTTTATAATTTTACGAAAGTTTAACTTTGAATAATGAAAAAAATTATATTATCGTAATATTTTATAATATTTATTTATAGTATAAAAATATTATTATATTTTTATTAGAAATATTTTTTAAATATTTTTTATAGTATAAATATTATTATATTTTTATTAGAAATATTTTTTAAATATTTTTTATAGTTTAAATATTATTATATTTTTATATATTAATATAAAATAATAATAAAATAATAATAAAAATTTATTATATATAATAATATTACAATATATATTATTATTCGTGTTATTTGAATTTGTTTTTTTTTTAATATAGAAAAACAATGTGTTTTGTAAACTAACAATTTTTTTTCTTCTTTTTGTTTTTTCTTTTATCTAAGTTATAAAGCAAGTAATCGAACACACAATAAGATATAAACAAGCCTTAAATGAAAGTAAATAACGAACTCATATCGTAGAAGAAGAGAGGTAGTAGTAACGTTGCACGAAATTCACTACTGTTGGTGTATGTCATAACTCGTGAGCCAGAAGTGGTTAGACTCTCGAGTTCCCGAGGTAATCATAACTCTTGGTGCGACGCAAACCCTCCGTAAGGATTCGTGCCACGTAAAAGTTATGATTAGCGTTAAGTAATGTTCACGAAAGACGTCGGAAACGGAGCTTTTCAACTTCGTTTTTTCGAATTATCTATCTCGACGTATTTTTTTCTATTTCCATTTTTTTTTTATAAAAGAAACTAAAGAACATTACGTGTTACGCTATATGGAAGAGACAATTGTCCTAATTAAATAAATTTTAATGAAATTGATAGCCGTATAGTTGCATTGAAAATATTTTGGTGTAGAATAATTACTTTCTTTTTTGTAATTGGTTGAGTTCAAATTTAACTTTGCTTAAATATCTATGATCGAATATTTAATTATTTATAATAAAAATCTTGTAACGTGTAATCAAAAAATTATATTTTTATTTTGTCCTTTCGCGCGGGCGCACGATAATATTGTTGGTAATAATTATTAACAATTTTTATTTTTTCTATTACAAACTACACGGCATTATCGACAAAATTTTTATTAAAATTAAAAATAATATATGGTAAAAATAAATATTAAATATTAAAAAGGGTAAAACAAAAATAAATAGTTTTGTTAAAAAATAATCTTTTAAAGTCACTTGTGTTATGATCTATTCTACTCTTTCTCATATTTAAATAATTCTTATTTTTGAAAAATACAGAAAAGTTGCAAAAAGTAGTAGAATCCAACAAACTGTAATATTGATGTCAAGTTACGACGAGTTAAAGACACGTACGTCAATTATCTATTACATTTGATATTCAAAGCTATCTTCCGTAACAATGGCGAAAGGGATTTCGATTGTAAAGGTGTTAGTTGGTGAATAGTAGTAGTGGTATAAGTCGCATATATCTCGGACCAACTTTACCGTCTCTAGCACGTGCCACCTCTTTGTAATATATATGATCACCATGGCCACGTTTGACTCAGCGATTTCGACGCCACACGACGACACGACGACGGATCGTGTAACCATTTGTGCGGTCTTACCTTACACCTTTATTTCCACTATTCAAAGATACGATCATGCTTTCAACCAAAAAAAAAAAAAAATCAAAAAATCAAAGAAACAGAATTTTTTTTCTATGATTGACAAAATAACTTGACTTATGAGGTTCTTTCTTTTTTGTTTCAAATGTGCGAACTGTTCCATTAAAGATTATTAATATTATAATTAATTATTAATATTAAATTATAAGATAGTAATTGTTATATAATTTAATTTATAATATATATTATAATATTATTATATAAATATTAAATTATTATTTAATTTTTTTTATTATAATTTTTCTTTTAGTTTTTTTACAATCAACAACATTTTCATCAAAATATAAATTATCATATTATCGAAATAATATATATATATATATATATATATAACGTTATGAGACATAAGAGAAACTAGATGTTCGTATTCGCAAGCGGTTAGAGAAGGTGGTGTATGTATTAGGTAAAGGTGGCATAGCTCCGATTCGAAGGGCGACGAGATTTACGTGTATTACTTGCTACCAAGGGGTGGTTTTGAATATCAAACGCAGTAGCTGTTGGATAGCTACGTATTTGAGTCTATACTGTGAAGCCATGGAAGATAAAGAGAATGGTTATAAAAGGAGAGGATTTTAAACTTATAGGTAAAAACGTATGAGAATTTTAACGTTATTCCACTTTTATTTTATACACGTCAAAACTTATTTTTATATTTAAATAATAATAAATCAACAATCTCATACAACATTCGCACGAATATTTCAGAAACCTTTTTTCCTGTAAAATAGTAAAAATGTTTAAAAATATTTTACTTCAATTTATTTTTAAATAATTTCAAAATTATATGAGAATAAATTGTTTTTATTTTTTTTTTTTTAAGAGAATTCATAAAAATGATGTTTTATAGTAATAACTTTTTAAGAAGATTGTACGAATATAAAATTGTTTGTAAAAAAATTAAATTATATATAAATTTTGTTATATACGAAGTATTAGTTGAAAAAAGATACAAAATATTGGTATTTTAAAAGAATAAAAAACCAACGAACAATATAAAGAACATCATCGATTCACACGTGACACGTTACAGTTCGATACGTCACGAAAGTTAAAATGAAAAGTTGACAAGCCGCGGGCACACACAGTCCCCATCCCAAGACACTCTGTCACGTTCAATTTGAATACACCGATCTTACCTCGTATCCCTTGCCAACGAACGTCATGCCCTTAAGGCTTGCAACGTCACTATTCTTTTGAACTTTATTCAAATGTCGTTTTAGTTATGTGTCCCTTTTTTTTACCTGACTTTTCTTCTTTCTTTCTTTCCTTCTTATTCTTCTTCAGATCAAATTCTAACAAATTTTATTTTATTTTATTTTTTTTACTGTAATGCAACATATATATATATATATATTAGCAACAAAATCAATTTTAAATAATCGAACTATAAATATTTCAACGAAACGTCAAATATTTTATTTCTCCCTGTTATTTTTTCATCTTTTTATTTATATAATGCAATAATTTATGCGAAAATCGTTATTTATGTTCGACGTGAAGTAAAACGAAGTTTCCTTCACTGGGTAACAATTTATCATTTATTCTTGACACGTTTTAACTTTCGTATACCGAGTGAGTATATTGACTTATGATCATGCGGTCATTAGGTCTTCTACTTATGTAGACACATGAGAAATGTTTGTTTTTTTTTTCTTTTTCATCGTGTGCCTTTTTTGACAGGACAAATTCGTTTTTTTTTTTATAAATATATACGGTCATACGAAAAGCCCAGCCCTTTCTTCGAGATACGAAAGTAATAACGCTTCTTAGATATACGCACGAGACCTCTAAAATACACACACACATACACACAGGGATATATAATAATATTTCTCATACGATGATATTATTTTTGTGACAGTTATTTATATTTTTTACGTATGAAAGGAGTGTAACTTTGTTTTTATATCTTTCGTTTTCCCTTCCAATATAATCGGCTATTAGATGAACGATTCTTTTTTTTATTATTTTTTTACATATATATACATAAATAAATCAACGAATAATGTGACGACAATGATGAGATTAATGAATCAATGAAATTATACGATTCACTTATTTTTCTTTTTACAATTCACTCGTGCTACGAACGAGATCGTGAATAAATATTTAAATAAACAAAAAAATTGTTTTCATTTCGTATCTCGTGTTTTAAATATTAACACCATATTGAACGGGTTATTTGTAGAATTCTGTTTTTTAATAACATATAAACGTGTTTTTTTATACACGTTGATATATTTTATTCTCGTCCAATGTTTATTTTTTATTTTTTCCATTTATTTAATTTTTAACAAAACATGTGAAATATTTTTCTCCGAAATCAAATCAACCGATCACTCTGCAAAAAGATCAATTTAAAAAATTGTAATGTTATTTGTTCGTAAAATGAACAATGTGAGCAATGGGGTGAAGGTTCAGTGGGCAGGGGATAGGGCTGTGCAAGCTACAAAAAAAATTTAATTAATAAATAACTGTATAATAATATTCATAGTAACCAAATAGAAATATTTTTTTTTTATTTAAATATGAACATTATTTTATATCATTAATTATTGATTTAAAATATTTCATTCTGAAGTTGCAGTTATCAAAAAAAAAGTTTGGAAATACGTCCCTGAAAAAGGCCATGGGCGAGTAATGGGTTAATATCGTAAATAAGATTGAGTTTTTTAAAAGAAAAAAGAAAAAATGATATTTGAAGATAAATCGAGAGGACCCTCGTGGCGGCAAATGGTAAATTCCGTGGAAAAACAAAACGTGGCTTTGCCTTAACCTTCGGACTTTTCTAGTCGAAGTAAAGTGACTTTCTGGAAGGAAGAAGGAGAGAAAAGGAGAGAAAAGGGAAAGGGAAAGGAAAAGAGGAGTCCCATCAAAGGCCTCCACCGCTACCCCACCCTCTTCTCCCTCTCCCACGTCGTGAAAAGGGACCAAAGCACACTTTGTTGGGTTGAACCCTTTAGGCGAAAATCGTTCCACTATTTACTCGTGCCCGTCCTTTCACCGTTTCGTCCTAGGACAGCTTCAAGTGCTTGTCGACTACTCGACCGCCCTTAGGGTAGACGCGTCAGCCCTCTAACCACCCGTGAGAACTCGTAGAGGAATGTAACCCCCTCCCCTCCTCCTCAGATACACACCGTACCTTTCCAAAGACCTCAGACGTGGCTTTACCCTCTCTTCTTCCACCCTCCACCCCACTTTCCCCCACCCATTCTTGTTACAGATAGAATCCTGTGGTGGACTCGTGTCCTTTGCGGTTTAGAAAACTTCTTCTTCTCCTATATATATATATATATATTATTTCTCTTTCTCTTTCTCTTTCCGTATCTAATTCTCTTTCCCTTCTTAGCCCTTCGTCGGCAAATTCCATTATGTCACCGCCAACAGCGTGTGTGTACTCCTCTGATAATATTTAACGTTTTAGATAATTGTTATTATTAGATAAAATTAACAAATAAAAAAGGAAAAAAAATAGTATTGGGTTATCTGGAAAGTTCGTGTCGATTTTCGGTAGATGGCATAAAGTTCTTTGGCTAAAAAAACCTGAAAAGTTCTGCAAGAACGAAATTTTGAAGTTATCCTTAAAGATAGAGAAAAGTTGTGGAACAAAATGGCACATAAGTTTTTTTTTATTGTATTAAATAATTTATTCAAATCATTTATATATTTGAGTATATTTATTATATTATATTTATATGTAATTATATAATAATATGCCAAAAAAATTAACTGAAATGCATTGCATTTCAATTTTCCGTCACAATTTGGTACAAACTTTCCAGAAAAACTAATAATTAACTAATATAATATTAATTATAATATTATATAAATATTTATATACAATATAAATATTTTATGATATTTCCTATATGATAAAAAAATAATAATGAATAAATTCCTTGTAGTTTTTTGTGATTAGTTTTTCTTTTTTTTTTTTGTAAAACAGAGGATATATTAAATTCGTTTTATTAACTTTTAATTGTAAATATAGGAAAACAGATATATAGAGACAGTTAGAAAGAGTGAGAAAATAAGAAGGGTAGTATATATATACGAATTTCCCCTTTGATAGTCACCTCGAAGAGAAAAGTAGCTCTCCGAATAAAGCGTAGGGAAAAATCGAGCGTTTAATGAGAATCCCGTCGTCCTTTTATAAACACGAGTCCTTTGATCGGGACGTCTCTTTCTTTCTCTTACTCTCTCTCTCTCTCTCTCTCTCTCTCATTCTCTCTTTCTCTTTCTCTTTCTCTTTCTCACGTCGATTCGAGAGCGTTGAGGCATGGACAACGTTCAGCACGTTGTTTAAATGCGATCGGTGCTTTCTCAAGCATGCAACTTACGCTTTACGATGATTCACACGTACAACTCGATTCTCGTTCGAGTGTATGTGTTTTTATGTGTGTGTTTGGATGTGTGGTACTACGAGGAGTTGCTCTAAAGAGAGAAAGAGAGAAGAGTTATTTTCAATAACGAAAGCTAGTACGAGATAGACAATGTTTTATAGAGGACAAAGATACGTGTATATGTGTAAATGATAGTCAAGAAAGAGAAAGATAGATAAGATGTATATATGTATAGGACAACGAGAAGGGTTTGTATAAGATAGAAGAAGATAGGAGAAACGATGACACACGAAAGGACAGAGATGGAAGGTTAGAAGGTTTACGATGGGTGAGAGTTAGAAAAGGGAATGATAGATAGAGAATGAGATAGAGAGAGAGAGAAAAGGTTAAGGGAGAGAAAATCAGAGTGAAATTACAGGCAACTAAGGGCACGACGCTTAGTGAAACGTCTCGACACCTTTCGAAAAAGGGACGAATTTCTACCCTTGATTAAAACCCTTCTCTAAATTTTAACGTTACACACGTTTAACGTTAATATATATGGGTTACTTTTAATTAACACTCGAAACGTTTCATTCAATTTGTTTTTTTTAATTAGGAATATTTTTATTATTTTATATGTATTAATGGAAAACAAGTTAGAAAGAAAAACATTTGGAAATGATAATTCAAATTAAATTGAACATTTATGTTTGTTTTTTAGGATAAGGAACATTGTTGTATTTGGTAATTAGATGATAATGCAATTTTGTTTTATGTTATAATTGTTTTGTATAATATTATGTTAATTAATTATTGTTTTAGGTTATGTTAAATATATTATATATTTAAATTTTTTATTAATATTATATTCTATACAAATTTAATTTGAGTGGTGTAATTTATTGATATAACATCGAGTATTGTTTACTTATAGAAATTATAATTGTTCTCTACGAAAATCGATTATGAAATATCGATAAAAAAATTAATAATAATAATAATCATTTATTGAAGAAATGCAGAAAAAAAGTATAAAAATTAATTAAATTTTAGATTGTCACAATCAGTTATAATAGTTGCAAATCGACCTATACAAAATTTTTCCAAGAAAAAAAGAAAGAGAGAGAGAAAGAGAGAGAAAGAGAGAGAGATATCCTTATATTCGAAAGTTTTGTCCAACTTATACTTTACGCACGAATCGAATGATTTCTCCTTTCGTATAGTCGATTCCGAATTCGTTGCCAACCACGTCTGAGTGGCTCCAAAGTAATTTGTCTGCCAGGCATAACAGAAATGCGCTCACAGCATTTCCTTACCTCGTTTTCTCCAATCGCGTACAGAAATTTTCCATCGTCTCTTATTTTCCCTTAGATTGAATCAGGTGCCAACGAAGCGTCATTGGTCTACAATTTTTATTTTATTTTATCTTATCTTATTTTATTTTTTTTTTATCTTTCTCGTAAAAAAGAAAAAAAGGAATATCAGAATCGAAAAAGTTTCAGAAACTTTACAACCCCTCATCCTTCTTCCTCTTCTTACATGGTCGCTAGTTTAAAGAAAGTATAAAAATAATAGAAATATAATATAAATAATATAAAATAATATAAAGTAATATAAATAATATACTATAAAGCTCGTATTTTTTTCTTTTTTTTTTTAACAAATGTTTTAATTTTTAATATCAAATTCGTACAATTGTCAAACATAACTTAGGTTTAAAAGTATCGTATACCTTACTTATATTGACCACTGTCTCTCTCTTTTTCTTTTTTATTCTTTTCGTCCTTATAGTTTCCATTTTGGTACCCTTCGGCTCCCTTAGAAAGTTATCTCCTATCGAAACAAGAACACCGCTCCTCTCAGTATCATCGTCCACTCTCTACTATAAATTTTACTTAGGATCGATACCCCATGATATAACCTGGGTAACTTCCCATCCTATACTACCACTACCACTACTACTACTACTACTACTACTGCTACGCTTCTATTTCAAACACTTTGAATTTTTCAAAACAAGAACGTATATATTAGGATCTAAGGATTATCCTTTATGTATTCGATTAAAATAAAATATCATTCTAAAATATTAATTTAAAATTGTATTAAAAAAAGAGAAAAAAAACTCGAATGGTAAACTTTGACAAAAAAATAAATCAAGTTAAATATTGACGAGGGAAATAACAAAAAATGTAGAAACGAATCAGAAACAGTACCACCACCATCAGTAGCAGTAGTAGTAGTAGTAGTACGTGAGAGAATGTTGAAAAGGGATTCAAAAATTGTGTGATCCCTAGCAACGTCGAAAAAGGGACAATAGGACGATGACGCGTACGGATTTGATAAACCGCGTGTAAGGGTTGTAAACGTTGGACGAGCGTTAAGCGCACCCCATCCGTGAATCGAAACGAAATCAACGAGATTTGCGATCGAACTAGAACCAAGTTCTATATATATATATTTGTATGTGTGTGTGTGTGTGTGTGTGTGTGTGTGTGTGTGTTTGTGAGAGAGAGAGAGAGAGAAAGAGAGAGAGAACAAAAAAGAGAGAAAAAGATGAAATGAGAGTTCGTTTTATTTTTTCGGGTCGTGGTTCATGCCTTAACCCCTGAGCCACCGGAAAACGCCGTTCAAACGAGTGTTGTTTCGAACGCGAGCCATCCGGCGAACAATAAATGGCCGCTTGTGCTTTTCAATCCCATTTCGGTACCGAAATCAGCTTGCCGGTTTCCAACGTCCGATGTTTCCTATACCTTTCATACATACTCCGAACTAGTCTACCTGTATACATATATATATTCTTTTTGTTGTTTTCCTGTATTTTTTTTTTTACCCCTCTGGGCTATCCACTTGGCTCAGAACTGATCAATTTTTCTTTTTTATTCCCCTCTCACTCATATTTTTATGTATTTTTAAATATTTATAGAAATTGTACTTACGTATTTGTGAATTAATACATTAAGTTTTTATATAAGTATTTCATTATAATAAAATATAAGAAATTTGTCATTATAAGTATTTTTGTACATATACATATATGTGTATGTATAGTATATAAAATATAATCTTAGAAAATAATAAAGGGTTAAAAATTTATGCTAATATTTGCAAATTTGTAAATTTGTAATTTGGTTTTTTAGAAAAATTACTTTCGTATCAATTGAATTTTGTTTAGTATTATATTATTAACATTATTATATTTTTTATTATAGTATAGTATATAGAATAATTTTAGAAAATAACAAAGGGTTACAAATTTATGCAAATATTTGTAAATTTGTAATTTAAATTTTTAGAAAAGTTACTTTTGTATTATATGAATTTTTTTTATTATATTAGCATTATTATTATTATTATTATTATTATTATTATTATTATTATTATTATTATTATTATTATTATTATTTTATTAAGATTATATATTATATATAGTAAGTAATAATATAAAATATATAGTATATTGTTATTAACATATATATATACATATATATTATAAGATATTCAGAGACAAAAATCAGTACACATGAAAGTTTGATGATGAATATCTTTTGAACGCTTAATTTAATCGCCAAAACATTTGACACCATTTTTATAGAGCAGTTAATTTCCTACAAAAATTTGTATTGCGCATCTCATAATAGTCATTTATTGTCGAGTTATAAAATTCATTAAAAAAATTAAATTTGTCTTAAAATAACCAAACTTAAATCTTCAATATCATTCAAATGGTGAGGTTTACGGAAAAAATATATAATACCTTTTTTGTAGAGCATTAAATTTCCTATAAAATTCGTCTTGAACATTTTTCTGTACAATCAATTAATGCTGAGATATGAATTTTATTCTATTGGACTGAGAAAAAAATAAAAAACTGCGATGTGGAAGATCTTCCTATTAAAATTAAGAGCTCATATTTGGTGAGAATTGTTTTAAGGTTTCTAGCAACCCATTTTTCCGTGGCACTTGAAAAAAAAAAATAAGTCATTTTTTGACCCACCCTAATATATATATTAATATTATTACTATATAATCGAAATTTGTTAATTATGTAATATACATTACAAATACTGGTAATATATATTATATATTTTTTTTAACTGCAATGCTAATAGGATCCTTTTTAAAATTATCGGAATTATGCTTCTCCAGCATAATAAATTATCTTCCCTGTTTCTGTATGTCTCTCTTCTCTCTCACTCACTCTCTCACTAGCTTCCCAGGCTGCATATCTCGATATTCGAGGACGTGCGATCGCTCTAATTAACGCGAATTCCAGACGTCCTATCTCCATCTCGAAACAATGATGCGTGAATCGATGATACGTGCCGTCCATATTCCAGATACATCACTACCCCTCCCTTCCACCCTTGCCTCTTGTTCATTCTCTTCTGTGTTTATCATATAATTCATGTTTTTTCCTTTCAACAATTATGATTCACATGTCTTGAACGAAAGAGAATTAGTAATGGTAGTAATAATGGTAGTAGTGATGGATTCTTGTCTTGTCAGTCGCTATCCGAAAATAAGTATTTAAATATAACATTATATTTAAAAAAACAATGTTGACCAATAAATATCGAAAATGACTCAACCTAGCAAAAATATACTAATGTTATGTTGTAATTTTGAATTTTTCATACAACTTTTTTTTTATCCACTTTTCTGGTGCAATTATACTTTCGGAACTATTTAGGTAGTAAGAGCTGGTGAATCACCCTGTATATTATGATTCGGAACTATTGCATTATACTATTTTTCATGAGAATATAAGTGTTACTGTTACTGATATTAACGTGTTTTCGATGTAAAAGAAGATAAAGATAGAAATACTCTCCAAAAAAAAACTAGAGAAAGATGTGTATGTTTATGTGTATGTTTATGTGTATATGTGTATGTGCTAATGGGGTAACGAGAATTTAGGCGACGAGGATATAAAATATATCCTGCAGATATTTGTCGATGCAATACAAAGGACTACGTCGTTACCGATAATGTTCGTACTATTTTGGTTCACCATTTTCGTGAAAGAAAAAGAGAAAGAGAGAGAGTGAGACCCATTCTTTTCATTCACGTTGTATTTTATTTTATTTTTTCTTTTTTTTTTTACCACAAAAACGGCGTATACGATGAGAAAAACCAAAAAGATTTTCCTATGGGTTCTTTAACGACGTCATTGAACCTATACAACCAATTCGTTGAATAATAGTACGATAGATTAATTTTATTTTATAGGAATCATTAACGTATATTTCTCGTGTATTTTTGCACGTATAAAAAAATCGAATTCTATTATTCTTATTATTTTGAAAATCGTTGTTCAGTATAATATTCATGGTTGATGATGATGTTATATTTTTGTCACAATTCGATCGATAGAAATGTAAATGTTACATGAAGTTGCGAATACGAAGATTTATGCGAGTACAAAAATATATGTTTGTAGGTGATAAATTATTAAAGGAATGATTCCAGTGTATATGTGTACCAATAAGAATTTTGCAAAGAACATTTTTTCAAAAAAAAAAAAAAAAATAAAATCATGGTTTTGAAAGATTTTTTAAAGGGAACACTGAAAAGTAAATATTATTAAATTTATTACAGGAATAAAAAATAATTATCGTTAATAATTTGACGAGTTATATTTTATTCAAATGTATCTACTGTTCACTCCTAATTTTTTGTATCGTTAACAACAACAAAATTAAGGAAAAAAAAAAAGGAAAGAAAAGAAAAACAAGAGAAAAATTATGCCAGACCGATAAAACGATTAATAGCAAACGATTCGTAACAATTTATCGTTGACCTAACCGAGATCCCAATTTATCAGAGGTGTTTCGTGCGAATTACTTCAAGATAGGATCGGAGTATCGACGGATAGATTTGTAGGATGGTCCCCGATAGCCAACCGGGGTATATTGCTGCACTCAGCTGTATAACTCGCATCCGTGCTGCAGCTATAGCAACGATAGTAACACCAGCAATGACATCGGTGCTTGAAACGTTCACTGAGATATCAACTCGACTTTTGGTGATCCTCGTTGTCTCATGTTTTTTTCTTTTTACACTAGTTTCAATTTGATCACTAAATATTGTACTTTTTAATCTTTCATAATCTTATATAAAATATCATCATAATTGTATTGATGATAAATTTGTAATATTATTTAGATTTTAATCTTTCAAAATATGCTCTATGATGATCTGTGAATTTTATTTTGTTTGTACCCCCATATATTATTATCAATAATATTATTATTTATGTTGTTTTTTTTTATTTAAGGAAGAAAATGTAAGCAAATCTGTCAACGAAAATTATAAATAATTTTTGCTAAAATTATAAATTAGCATGAACATGATATGTTACAATAATAAATGTAAACATGTATCAATCTATTAACATAACAAAATAATTAATTAGCCAAATATTATTTCTAAATCAAAATGATAGAACATTTAGATGTTTCTAGCTTATCACTGAAATATAAAATTGTGTAATAAATTAATCTAAATAAAATATATAAAAAAAAATGAAACACACAACAATAAAAAGAGAATATAATAAGAGAAAAAAAATTATATAAAAACTCTTATAGATGGTACAAGGGGGAGGAGGTGTTAAAGATAGTGATGCTGCTGGTGCTACCATCGTATTACCGAGAGCAAGCGGAATTTAATATTAATAGGGGATGGGGGTCGTGTGTGTCGTGACAGGGCTCGAATTTCGAGAATACCGACTGCGATATCGAGTGACCGATCCAATTTCCACAACGACGACGACTAAGACGACGATGGTGAGATGGTCGTGGTGATGGTGGTGATAGTGATGGTGATGGTGACGATGCTTACAAGGGAGATGACGCTACTCTGCGTATATCTTCTCTCTCTCTCTCTCTCACTCACTTATTTACTCACTCACTCACTCACTCCATGTGTGTCTTTCTTCTTCCTTGCATTGAACCTCGTCTAGAGTTAAGCTGGTGCACTGTGGAATGCACTACTCACCCCTTTCCTACAACGATCGATGAGAAGAGGATTCTCTCGTACAGTGGAAACCCTGCTTTCTAGAGCAAGAGGTAGGGGTAGGTGAGAATGCGTGAACGTAGGAGTCAAGAGTAGTGAAACATCCTGGCTCAGGATGATGCTGCATAGTGTGCATATCTATGGGGGAAAAGGGTCCTATTTACACGTTCGCATTTAACACACCGAATGTTGATAACATTCTACAGAAGAAGAAGAAGAAGGAAATGAATTTCTAAAAATAATTAATAATAATTTCGAGAACCTTTATTATCGTTCTATCATTTTTATAGAAACCTTAACCATAAATAATAAAATAAAACTACATACATTTCTTTTAACGAAGTCTTTTATGTTATTTCGAATCTCGTTGATTTCTTATTTTAAAAAATATACTTATCTTTATATACTTACTATTAAAAGTTTAATTAATTTATACTATTAAAATTATTTAAATTATTTATTAAATAAATTAAAATATACTCTTATTTTAAAAATATATTATCGAATCTCGTTGATTTTTTATTTAAAAAAAAATACAATTATATTCTATAAAAATAATTTGAATAAATATATTAAAATAATTGATTACAAAAGTAATTTTAAAAACAACAGAAATCAAATATTGAAAAATAAAATATCTAATTTATTTATAATATTAAAAATAAAAAGAAAATATGATATCACATATAAGCTTCATAATTTTAACGATTATTTTATAATTTAAAATAAAATATAAATAATATCTCTCGCTCTCTGTATATCAAGATATCATTTTTATCCTTTTCTTTTTTCTACTCGAGTTATTATATCATTCTAACTTATTATACGTTCCCCCTTACGAAAATATTGTAGTAGTGTACATGAATATTTTTCATCCACTCACTCTCCCCTTCTCTCTCTCTTTCTCTTTTTCTCGTCCAGAGGTAGCAAAAGCATTCTATAAATTTGGCCCGAGTGCGTTTCGTTGTTCACCTCGTAATCTCGATGGTAACTGTGCCAGGAGTCTCTGGTTAGGTGAGAGTAGTATAATAATCGACTTGCGTACAATTGGTATACATATATATATATACACATATATACAACACACTCTTCTTTTAGTACTCTTTTTCTCTAAGAGATATTCAAACACTTTGATATAACTCGTATATTGTATTAATAAAACCAGAAATCATACAATATTTCCACCAATACCTTTAGGAATAATTACGAAATATCGAACATGCAAACACGATCATCCTCTAACGATTCGACTTTATTAATCAAAAACAGGAATGCAAACGATCGATAGAGATAAAGTGATACTAACGAAGAAGGTGGAAGTAACATTTCTATAAAATCTAATTAAAAGGAAAATTTAATCAAGATGAAACTCGATAACATAATCGTAATCGAATAGAATCGAAATACTATGATTGGTTCTGTATATTTAGATTATTTTACCTATATACGATACAAAAAACACATATATATATATAATAAATATTATTTATTATATGATAAATAATTTATTTATTTACTATTTAATTATTATTATATACCTACAATTTATTATATATTTATAATTTTATTATATTTAATATATATTATGATTTCTTATACAATATATTATAAATAATATTTATAAGGTAGGAAAGAAAATATTTGAATTAAAATATTATTGATTTAACCAGTAAATAATTATATAATTAAAGGTAATTAATAAATCTTAATAAATACGTCTATATATTATATAATATACGATCTACTATTATTCTCTGTATCATTTTGTATTATCACAAGCATAAGTATGTACATATATTATTTAATCATATTATTTATAAGATTACAAATATTTCTCTATATTTTTATTTCTAAATATATATATGGTATATGTAGGTTGTATTCAGGCACGCATTACCATATGTGTTTCTTCGTTTACGAATGTATGTAGGAAAGCTCGAACACGAACACGTGAGCACACACTGACCACATCTCAACGTGCATGTCCGTGCATACTCGACCTGAAACGTTCCTACGTGCCTTCTAGGAACACCTACGAATTCCTTTAAATTTCGCCAAGTGCATACACTTCGTTATCAAGATACCGAAGCTACCTATATCGGATTTACAGATTTATGATTGTTGTGTTAATATTGATGTTGTTCATATAGATATTTTTATTAATCAATTGTTTAGATTCTAATATGATTTTAAACTTAAATAATTAAGATTAGACGGAATTATTCTTATCGATGTGTGTTACATAAAAAATTGCATATACAATCTATATATATATATATATATATAACGAAGTAAACAAAAAACTTAAGAAAAGAATCAATTTATATTAATAATATTTTTATTATATATTTATAATTATATAAATTAAAATATTATTTAAATAAGTAACTCTAACCCCTTGGAAAAAAAAATTATAAAATTAAACGAGAAGATATTATTATTTAAAATATAATCAATATCAAATATATACAATATAAAAGAGGAAGATAAAGACACAGAGAAGGGAAGAGAGAGAGAGAGAGATAGAGAGAGAGAGAGAGAGAGAGATAGGGGTGTGCATTCGTGCATACGCATATAAGAGCCAGCAATGTATCTATGCACACAGTAGAGAAAATGTGAGCGCGTGCGCAATATAGAGGAATAGGAAGAGGGTGGGAGTACGTTGAGGAGGAGAAGGAGGAGGAGGGGGAGAAGCGTACACCACGAGAGAAGCATGATATGTTGCCACTGGGTCAAGTTATTTAATCCTGCCGGCATAAACCATAGCAGGCAACGGGAAATTTATGCACCGTGGTACTATGGCAGAATGTGCGCTGGAATACAAGTTCGTACGAAATATTCGCGAATACTCTCACTCGCTCCCCCATTCCCCATTTCCCGCACTTATTGTACGCCCTGCGGTAGCAACGCTTCGTTTTGGAACGAAAGCTCGTTACACAACCACCCTATACTTACTCGATTATGCGAACGCGTTATCGACGCTGACCGCACGAAAATAACTCGGGATTCGAAGCCGATTACCTTTGTTGTTCGTTTCTTCCTTTGTTTTTATAATGGGTTCGGTGGTTTTACGTCTGACTGTTTTCGGATTGAAAACTCGTCAGGTAAAATCGTTCCACGTGCATGCGTATATATATATATATATATATGTATGTATGTATGTATGTAGAGAATGTTGTTTGCACAATTTGTGAAAGGGTTGTTATATTCCTTGTTATATATAACTTGTTACTCGCTGAAATTTGACCATACACCAGTAGATAGAAAATGTTTTTTAAGCTTATGCATTTCATCGTTCTTTGTCAATATCATTTTTCACCCCCCCCCCAATCACCCCTCAACCCATCATGCAAAAATATATCTAACTCTTTTTGTTATTTGTACTACAAACTCGTTATTATTCGATTTCTTTCAATATATTTCTTTTGGCAAAATATTAATTGTGTTTAACATTAGATAACTTCGTTGTTAGATTTTTTTTCATATTTATTATACACAAACGATCTAGATACGTCCAAAAAGCAGATATATATATATATATATTCTATGGTTTTTTTTTTGTAGTTCTACTGTATTTTTTTTTTTCTATAAAGAGTATAAAAAAGTTTTTACCATGGTAAAACAAGCAACATTTGACGTGATGGTTCGTGATATAGGCATATACCCTTTTATTATAAATAATACCAAAAAGACTATTATTATTATTATTTAAATAATATATATTATAAGCATTTTATTTTTAATATATTAAAAATAAATAAATTTGAATAGTACCACGTTTTGAGGTAATGAATCTATTTATGAAATATAGGTAAATAATTTATAAATCAAATACAACGCTGTTTTAAATTCAAACACATATGAGATAAAAATATTTCAAACGTATGTGAAAGTAAAACATTAGTTGATATTAATAAACGAAAAAAAAAATGTATCGTAAATAGGATCGATCCTTCAGTCCCTTTGCAAATGTAAACTTGGCTCTTGCCACTGTACTAACTCGCCACTTCTGTTGAAACTTGAAATAAAGGTTAAATTTGCTGCTGGCTTGCCAACATAATGAGCAGCATGCAAAAATTTTTTTTTTAGACGGAGAACTATCGTCTTTTTTTTTCTATTTTATTTTTTACTCTCCCAAGAATATCACAAAGAACTTTTTCTTTTCCTTTGATCATTGTATTTAATATAATATACGGTATAATAAAAATTGCACTTTATTCAATAATCTTCACATAGGCTAACATTTTCAGTCAATTTTCTAAAAAAGAAAAAACAAAATTACTCCATTGTAACAGAAATTATTTTTAATTAATGAAAGGGGTATTTATTAATCCAGTAAATAAAACTCAAGTGTAATTTTCTTAGCAATAAATATAATATTTGTCAATGAGATCGATATACATTGAAATGTATATTACAGTAAATTACAGTTATATTGGCAACAACGTTTTGATTAATTGAATATTACCTGTATCAATACCGTAAATAAAAAAAGACAAGAAAAAAGGTGAAGAGATGCGGGGTTGGAAGTAAATGCATTTGATATCGGTATGATGACGGTGTCGATGTTTTCAACAACAAAAAATCGCATTCAAATTAGATAAAATTACGATAGGTGGGGGGATGATTAAGAGTCTAAAAGAAACAAGTACTATACTTCCCGATCGAAACGACGGTGTTCATTCAATTTGCTCAAGTTTCGCGACGCGAACAATTTAATTATTACCGTTACACACTGAGAAACGAAGTTATCGTTAAAGTTATACCCAGCTGTTGCCGTTGCCATAATTGCACGTAGTTACGTAGCTTCGCGCAATCGCCGCTGCTGCTGCTTGCTGCTGCTGCATAGTGTGTTAAATTAACTTTGGACCAAATAATCTCTTCCAAAAATTAATAACTCCTCGGTGTTCGTACGGTTAACGTAAAAGCTTGATTATAAAAGTAAATCTTTGTTTTATTGTCTGTTATAATATTTTTTATTTTGAATTTTTTTCAACACCTTGATTGCTTGAATTTATCGTCAATTTTATTACTATATATTTTTCATTTTTTATTGCTATATATATTTAGAAAAATTTAAATAATATTTCTTTTAATTCTTTAAACATGTGTTGCTTTTTTGAAATAGAATTATGAAATATTGTATACTAATATTAATTTCTTCAATCTAGTGACAATTTAGTGGTAATGTAGAAACCTATGCAAATGAACAAATCATTTGGTCTACTTTTATTTTTATTTGTATTTTTTTTTTGTTTTGAAGTCTCTCAAGCACATCTAATAGTAAGTTAAAGTGTCGTAAACGTAAGAAGAAATATATCCCTAAGGAGAAATAAAAACTACTACTACTCATTCCTAAAAAGACAACTGAACTCTCTCTCACTCCCTCTCTCTCTCTCTTTCTCTACTTCACGATCATCGTTAAGCTAAAAAGGGATGCGCAACGATAACATCGTTGTTTACGTGCTAAGAATAATACTCCCATCGGTGCTGGTGCTACCATTTTGAAACGTGAAATTCCCAATGCGAATTCGTCCTTGACAGGTGAAAGAGCGTGCGAGAGAGAAAGACACAAACACAGACAACCCTTATGAATCGACTCTAATTACGGTCGAGTCGTTGAACGCTCTAATGTGCTGCTTGAGACAACAAAAGGGTTGAACCTAGTAACCCCTTTGCATATTTATCTATAATTAATACAGGCTAAAGAGTAGAGGGTCGGGGGTAAGGAGATGAAGGGAGGGAGACTGTTTAAATGAGAATATCTAAATATCTTCTTTATTTATGTTAGCATGAAAATTCTTTTGAAAAAATATATAACATTATGTCAAAAAGGGGAGGAAAAACAATGAATACCAATTTGTAAATTGTCAAGAACGTAATTTTAATTAATTTTATATTATATAAATTAGGGTGGGTCAAAAAAGTGACTTTTTTTTTTTTAAAGTGCCGCACAAACTTTCATGTGTTCTGATTTTTGTCTCTGAATATCTTTTGAACGCTTAATTTAATCGCCAAAACATTTGACACCATTTTTATAGAGCAGTTAATTTCCTACAAAAATTTGTATTGGGCATCTCAGAATAGTCATTTATTGTCGAGTTATAAAATTCATAAGCAAAAATGAGATTTGTCTAAAAATCATTAAATTTCAATCTTCAATATCATTCAAATGGTGAGGTTTACGGAAAAAATATAAGATACCTTTTTTGTAGAGCATTAAATTTCCTATCAAATTCGTCTTGAACATTTTTCTGTACAATCAATTAATGTTGAGATATGAATTTTAATCTATTAGACTGAAAAAAAAATAAAATACTGCGATGCGGAGGATCTTCCTATTAAAATTAAGAGCTCATATTTGGTGAGAATTGTTTTAAGGTGTCTAGCAACCCATTTTTTCGTGGCACTTGAAAAAAAAAAAAAGTCATTTTTTGGACCCACCCAAATATATATATAATTATATTATATTTATATATAATATATTTTATAAATATATTATAAATATTTTATTTTTTATTTATTATTTATTTATTATAAACTTTTTACATTATAAATATTTTACCATGTATAATTATATAAATATAACATATATATCTAATTATAATAATATATATTATAAATAATAATCATATATAGTATATATGAATCTAATTAAATTTTAGAAAATTATGATTTCATAACATGGTTAAATAAATATATTAATTAATATAAACTTTTATATTAAAAATATATTTTGTATCATACAATTATATTGTATTACACGAACAAACTAGAATAAACAGAAATAACTTTGAAATGGGAGTCGAATCAAAGTTTACGAACTCGATCCTTTCGATAAATTTGTGTTATCGATATAACCGAAGGGAAGAGGAACTTGCGTCTATGTTTCATGGTATGTGTCTGTATATATATATATATATATGTGTATGTGTGTGTGTATATATATATATATGTGTGTGTGTATGTGTGTGTGTGTGTGTGTGTGTAGAAAGTCAGAGAGGATGAAGTTACAGTCTCCAGAAGTGTTTCAAGATGAGAACCGAGGTTGTAGATCGAAGCTTCTCCAAGTCCGGGGAGTCTTGCAATCTTGGCTAATCAAAGTGCGACCGGTGTGCTTGTGGAAGAACGGAGGGGGAAAAGGGGTGTAGTATAAGGTGAACGAACCTGTCCGTATGTCCCCATCGGAAGTGGTCCGATGTCTCTCCTGAGTTATTTCTTCTTCGGTAGTGTAGTACTCTCTTACTATAGTTTTCTACTATAGTACACTCCTCCTGTGTGCTTCCCTTACGATGACCGAGAGAAAAGAATTCACGTGATATCCTTCTGGGAACCATTTTCTTTCCTCTCTCTCTCTCTTTTTCTCTTCCTTTCTTTCTTTTTTTTTTATCCATCTGTCTTTTTATCTTTTCCATTGTCATGCCTTTCTATCTTCAATCCTTATTAAATCTTTCGCTTTGGAAGAGGGACTTTAATTCCAGACGTATCTTTATCTCTTTCTTTTCTCTCTCTCTCTAGTATTTTCTTTCTTTCTTTTTCTTTTACGTATTTTCTGTCTATTATAATCTCATTAATTTGAAGAAGTTACTTTCTCGGAGCTGGCTGACTATCATCTATGAACGGTACTTACTACTACAGAAGGTGCTTCATTTCTCCAAGTAAAAAAAAACCGTTTAAAAATATTTTACCTTTGTTAGGACAAAGGGACAAGGAACCTTTTTACAGATGTAAAATTCTATTAAGAAGTTTGCTTGCTTGCTTGCTTCTACGTGATCTGCCGCTTGGTCTCCTTGTAAGAAATACTCTTTCGCGTAATTTTACGTCGCTTAAATAAATTGGAAACGTGAGTGAGAAGTAAGATAGTGAATAGAGGAGTGTAAGGAGGTGGGGAAGAGTTAGAAATTAAAAAAAAAAAAGGAAAAATAAAAAAAGCTAGGGAAAGAAGAAAAATAAAGAAGGTACGAATGAAAATGATTCTCTTTTATATTTTTTTCTGTGTCTTTTTTGTTTCTTTTCCTTGCAGCAACCGGTGGCTTCTCTCTTACGTGTTTAAAAAGTCACCGGTTTATCCGGTATTATTATTATCTCTCTCTCTCTCACTCCCTCTCATATTTTTTTTTTGCTTTTTTTTCACAAGTAACGACTCTAAGTCTAACGTAACGAGTACCTACGGTGGTTTTCACAAATGAGTCGAACTACGTCGGAGAAACTTGTTAGTATGTGATGATCATAAACTTAGTATGCACGTAATAAAATGTCAGTTCGGCTTTCTAGAATGCACTCAGCTCCCTTTACTCACTACCCTCTTAGGATAGTGTGGATACATGTATAGTTATATACCCCTACCCCCAATTGTACACATACGATACGTGTATATGTAGACATGGCGTATAAGAGGAAAGGGATGTCTGGTTGGCGTGCACGTGTAAACGTTTGGAAATTCCAGAACTGTCCTTGTTTCCACGTTCGTCGACTAGATTGCAATTACTGCTAATTAATTGAGCAAAGGGTTGAGTCTGAGGAGTCTAGGGACAAAGCAAGACGACGAGGCTGCTGAATCAACGTTGAAATTGTAAAGGAGAATAAGAGTATCACTTCACTTTACTGTATTACATATATATATATATATATGTATATTGCTTCCCATACGAATGTGTTCTTCTTGTCATGTAGATGATAATTATTCGTTAGTTAGTTAGTTAGTTGCTTTAAACTAATTTATGAATTTATTTCTTCTTTCTCGTTAAAATAAAACACACACACAGTTTCAAAAGTCGTATAATAATATTTTCAAAAATAGTTAATAGGGTTTAAAGTTGGTACGTTTATTCTGTTGAAACTTTTATTCCGTTGAATTGTTTTTTTGTAAAAAATTAACATTGAAAATATTAATTCTAGAAAAAACGCAGTAACTTTTTTAATTCATCCTAATTATTGGAAACAAATTGTTGGAACTTATTCGAAATTCAGGTGTTATCCGAAAGGGTGTGTCTATATATGTATATTAAACGTATTAATCGAAGCCAATTAGTAATCCGAGCCTAAATCGTCGATCGTTCTAATAGAGCACACTAATCATACCTCCCCAGATTATAATGACCACTCGTCAATTATCGTACAATTGCAAACTGACAAATTGAAAGCGCTCGAGCAATTACAAACCAACTCAACCCAACCCAACCCAACTAAACTCAACCAAGTTGAGTTTTAGAAAGTGTGATGCAACGCTCTCTCGAGCGTGAAGTTACCTATCGATGTTCGGTGTGTGTGCTGCTTCTGCTTCTGGTGCTGCTGTTACCTGCTATCATCGGCGTTGATTGGATTACTTGATCGAGCGCGTTATTAGCTGCTTTTAAAGAGTTCTCCTAGATCCCCCTCCCCTCCCAACGACGAAGATTTAATGACCTTATCTTCGCTTTCGTGCACTTGGAAAAAAAAGAAAAAGATGAAAAAAAATTGCCTGTGTTCAACAACGATCGTCGTCAACTTCATCCTCATCCTCATCCTGATCCTCTTCATCCTCATAATTTACGTTTAAGTTTGCGAAATATATATAAACGATTTTCACCGATCGTTTATTTCATAAAAGATTATACCTACTTATCATAATCCTAATCGTTATGGAGTGTCGTTCAATGGGGGTAGATTTATTATAGATAGAATAGCCCTATTCCCTTTTTATCCTGTCTTTTCTTTTTTTTTTTTTGATCCTCTAACGATAAATACTTCTTTGAAACCTTTTTATCACGTCCTCGTTTAAAGAAATATAAAAAGCAAAAAGAAAAATCGAAGAGCCAGAAGAAGAAGCTGAATAAGTCAACAAAGATAAAAACGACTCCTGTCATTTCTAACTTTTAACTTTAAAACATCGAAGTATCAACAGCAGAGGCCCGTCACCCCCGCTTATTCCCCCCGATCATCACAGGGAGACAATGGCAAGGTGTATTCTTGAAACTACTAGTTGACTTGCAAAAAGTTATTTGCCATTGAGTAAAGGAATGGCTGCCTGCTGCGTTCAAGGGTTTTAGTAAGATGAAGAAGAAAAGAGAAGAAGGGAGGGAGATCAGAAGAGCCCAGCAAATATTTGCTGTGAGATTGAGGCGAGAACCGGGTTCGAGAATAGGGTTTTGCAAATAAACCCGAATTTATATATATAGTAAATATATTTATACTACAGAGATATATGCTTGTGCGTTTGATGCATGTGTGTTACGGGTTGTACTCGTGTACACGTCCATGTTGAAAATAAACGCAAAATGGCTAAAAGGAAAGAGAGGATAAGAGATATGACAGATCTGTTCGTTCAATATCGACACCAAGCCAAGCCAACCAACCCCACCCTTTTTGGTTCCTTTCGTGTTTTCGAAACCACTGACGTCCTTTCTTCAAGTATGGATACCCAAGTGCTACGAATATTAGCCTGGTGGATGATGCTCTTGAAAACACCAAGAGAAGGAAGAAGAAGATTCGTCAAAGAGAGAGGATTTTCTTCTATCGAAAACTTTCGACGTTATTTGTTTTCCACCTTATATCGTTCTCTATATCCTTGGTTTTGAATATTTATTAAACATTTTCTCGTTTAAATGGTGTCCGATTATTATTACCACGTCAAAAAGAAGATCCATCAAAATTCTAAAGTAAATAAAAAGAAAACTTTGATATAATAGTGCACCGAGAACTCACCTGGATTTATAATTCTAATATAATAATAATAAACATTTTACTTTTAATTAATTAAATTAATATCGTTAAATAGATAATCTACTTATCAGTAGCAATTAATGCATAATAAGTTTATCAATTAAGATATCAAATAGATAAACCAAATATTTATCTTTCCTTTCTCATCCTTTTTTTATTCTTACGGTTCATCCCCTTTTCAAGATTATCTTGTATTATAACACATCCAAGAAAAACTGTTTCCCTTTTCTTCGTAATTGCGAAAAAAAAGAGATATTCTTTCTTTCTTAGAAAATGATGTATTATCTTTCAATCATCGTATTCAATTGTGAAATATCTCGATATCGAGTTGCATTCGTTAAAATCAAAGAAATGAAAATGGAAAAAGGATATCAAATAATGCTTAGAATCTTTTTCTCGCATTATTAACTCAATCCTCGAAGGAGTAGGACGTTATTTTTGATCAAGAAAGGAAAAACAAAACGATGGTAAAAAAAATCTCTTGAGATTATGAATCCGTTGAATGGCTTGAGCCTTTTGTTAAAGAGGCTACCAGATACTATATATATATATATATACAACAACTATCTTCCCTTACACCCAGTATACTCCTTAACGAGTCCCCAACTTCTTTCTACCCTTTTTCCTCTCTCTCTCTGTCTCTGTCTCTGTCTCTCTCCACAATTAGCAGCTTTCCAAAGGGTAGTACCCACTTCTGACAACACAGCACCAGAGCGTACAGCAGAGGAAGGGATTCTCGTTAAACTGGGTCGTGCTTGCCACCCAGAGTTAATTGATAAACAGCCTTAGGCTGAAAATATCTCACCCGTAGATGATACCCCCTGCTAAATAGTTACTCGAGAAAAATAAATATATATTTATTATATATACACATATATATATATATATATATATATATATATATATATTGTATATTATTATATATACACGTACTTTATAAAACGACCCACCCTCAAAATTTTTTAATTTCACTCTCTTTCATATTGCATTGCACAAATATTCGAAGACCATGTAGTTCATTGTAACTACATATGTGTGAATTATTTTCATTGAAAACTGAAAATCTGAAAATAAATACTCAGAATAGTTGATACTAAATGTACAAATAAAATTTGGTTTTAATTTTACAACAGTAATTTTTTTTAAAGCTCTAGTAGAATATTCATTTTACGTTTATACACAAATTTGTACACAATCCCAGTTTGTGTATTACGAATATAATGGTTGAAGTTAAAAGAGAAAAATAACAAAATTGTTTGTCCGTATCTGAGATAGGTTGAAGAGAAAGAATCTTTTTGAAACGGCCACGAGAAAGAAAGGACGAAACACAGTCTGCCTGTATTCGTTGTACTTGTTTTACGATCCTAATCCCTTACATAAAGTAGAAAGAACTTTAAAAAGAATGGATTTGAGTTTTGCAGTCGCGTTTGTCGTACTTTATAATTTTACATTAACATCTGACTTTTAGCGAGAGGTAAAGGAAGGGGAGGAAATGGGTGGTGGTTTCCACGACAAATGGAAAGAAAAAAAGAAAGCTACTTCAAGTTTTCAGATCCTTTGAGTAAAGTTTAGACAAATTTAATTTCCTTTTAAACAAAACAAAACAAAATATATATATATTTAGTCGGTTATCTTATTTTCTGAAGAGTTTTACATAATCCGTTTATCTCGGTTACGAAATGTAAACGAAATACCTATTATAAACTAATATATATACATATATACATATATGCATTATATGTGTGTTGCAGGACTATTGTTAGGTGGTGGGCTGATAGTACTAGCATCAGCTCTATCTGACGCGTCGTTGGAATTACCTAGAAAGTATAGTCTGCCTTCAACGACAAATATGCAAACAGACGATAACGGTTTACCTCAGTATCACTACGGTTGGTGTCTCCAACTCTCAGGATTAGCACTCATCCTGGCCAAAGTAGCTGCTCTTTTAACTATGTCCGGATATATGGCACGATTTCCAACAGTCGAAGACATGGTAAATATTTGAAATTTTACTAAACTCTATAATAAATTCTTTATCATTATTAAAAAAAAAATATAGATATATATAAAGTTTTATAATGAATAAAAGGTTAAAGAGAGATATTCTTTACTGTGGAACATTAAAAAGTTGAAAAGTGAAAGAAAGTAGATACTCGTAATGCTACGTTGAAAGTTAAACATATAATCATGAAATATTATCTTTGTTGGATTTTTCTTCATAATATGCTTTATATTTTTCTTTCGTTTTTAGGTAAGAGTTATGGTACCAGGAGCGGAAAGAAAACTGAGAGAGCGAAGAGGTGTAAGCTCGGAGTACCTCATCAGAGCACATCAAAAGTCACCAGGTCCACCTCAAGCTCGTGGATTTAACCAACCAACTAAAAGTGTACTTGGTACTACTCATAACTTATACATACATATATTTAAGTATCTTATTAATTTTTTGAATGAAAATAAAGTCTAAATAGAAACGCAATTAATGTTTTAGCTCCTCAGAGAGTAGCAGAAGAAGGAACTTCTCTACTTTGTAAGTCAGCCCCTGACATTTGTGCCTCAAACCCACAAGCAATCAGCTATGTGGATAAAGCAGATCTCTCCCACGTTCTTCCAGCTTATCCAGACCCAAAGAATACCGATCCTCGATATACTTTCGTCGATAAGCCAGATGCCAATGTTATCGATTCGCAATTAAGTGGGTTCGCCGACAAAGAAGGTCTCATCGATTCTAGAATTCTATCCGATTCTAGACAAAATATGATCGCATTTAGCGAAAACAAGGAACAAACTCTTAATCAAGAACCACGTTATACGGAATACGCTGCAAGAGCTACCGAGCCAAACGTTGTCGATTCCAGGCTCAGTGGTTTTGCTGAGAAAGAAGGTCTACTTGATTCAAGGCTCGCAGGATATGGCGAGAGGAACGAATCCTTATTGGATACACCACTCGGTTATGATTCACGTTACAACAGTTTAGCTGGACAAACTGTACCTATCACATTGAAACATCATAATACATCAGTATCAGCTATCCAATCTCAATACATTTATCAAAACTTTGGTACGATACATTCTGGTATTTTAAGGGTATCTGAACCTGGTACAAGCTCAAGTTCTAATTCCAGTCAAAGAAGTATGACATTGCAAAATCCTAAACGAAAATCTCAAATTGCTCAAAATACTTTTAGTACGATGGAATGTGAAAAAAGAAAACAACGTGGTCCTGGTTTGGTAGGAAAGGCCGGATTTTATGCAGGTAGTGCCGTATGACCACCACCACCTCCTCCGACCCCCAGGTAACTCCACGAGGAAGAAACGCCACTTTAGTTCGAATAAAGAGAATTTTATCAATGGCGTTTTTAAATAGTATTGGTCGGAGGAAAAGAGAAGAGTGTTTTTAATCGAAATAATCAATAACAAGAAGAAAAAACAAAAGAAAAATAATAAGCGGACAATGGATGCAACATTATCATCGGTCGATAGTGCAGATCCCTATAAAACATTCCGATACGAGCTGCTTGATAATTCAGATCACTGCCCTTAATATGCGTGATAAATTATACCAACAGTCGGATTTACAAGTTCCTGTGATAATATATCCCTGCCCAATGATTCAAGAAAAACATCACTAAATCTTATTACTACTAATGTGATAAAATTTATGTTATGATCATGAAAAAAAACATGCTGCCATGCTAAGATAACTTGAATTATACCAAAATGATGAACGGTCATCACTCAAAACTACAACGTCGGATCCAAAATAAAATGTACATAGAATATTTATCCTAAAAATTAGATATATAAGACATCGATGTGAGGACTAAGAAAATGAAATGATATATATGGAACTTCGATAAATTTATATAATAAGCGAAATGGATCATCGAAGTATTTGACATTCATAAAATCAATATTAATCTAATTACTAATGAAAGGATTATCAAAAAGTTGCGATACAATTAATAAGGAAGATAAGTATGAAAGAAAAACGATAGTAGTTTGCTTAACATAGATATAGCATAAGTGTAAATGATACACCATGTGGTGAAATACATGTTGCAAAATTTCACGTACTATTTATATTAAAAAAATAAAGAAAAAACAATTCCTCTCTTTCTTCCATCGAAAGAAAATAGTTCGTGATTTTTTGCTTATTAACCAAAAAAAAAAACATTAAATCAACTGACTACTCGCAATCAAAATAAAAAAAAATCAAACGAATAAATAAATTTCCCAATGTTATAATCGTTGCAATCATTGCTTAAATATGTTCTACGTTATCATTATCATGATTTAACATTTATAAATATTTGAGAATTTAAACTATGATGTATTGAAAAAAAAAAGAAAATCATGTCATCATCGTCGTGATTAATGCAAAATAAGTAATAATTAAAATTTGATTATAATCGAATGATAATTTTCACTCGTGTTTCGATAAACATAGTAAACGGAACAAAAAAGTAATAAAAGTAATTATAATCGAGAAAGTAAACATAAGTAATCGATAAAGCTGTAATATATTTGATGGTCGATACGAATTCCGTTAATTTACGTGTGGTGTGAACACGTATAATCGTATTTATTAAGAAGAACATCGTGATGAATAATAAGAGCTCGTCTATGTTCTACGTGAAAGAAATTGCCACTGACACGTTTTCATTATTATTGTTAAAATATGTATGTACGTATATACAAAAGTATACGTATGTAACGTTCTTTAACTAATCATTACGGTATAACTTAAATTAAATGAAAATTATCGATACTAAGATACGACAAGATATTCAACTTAAAGAAAACTTAAATTATATGCTTCGTGAAAATGCAAATAACGTTTACACAAGTACATCAATATTGGCAATTAAAAAGCTCGTTATTTACATAGCATTTACACTTATCGCGTGTTCGGTCCGTGGCAAAATCTTTTATCGTATTCACCAATTTCTAACATATCAGGGCAAAGGAAAAAAAATGTTTACTTTACCTGTACGAGATAATAAGCTGACTGCAATCATTTAATTTCGTCTACTTTGTAATTTATTTTCTAGTTGTTTCCCTTTCTCCCTCTCTCCCTCTCTCTTTCTCTATCCGTATTTCCTTATTTGCTTAGAAAATACTTATCTCGCGTTTAGAGAGAAAGAGATCATAAACGTCGAAAATTTTTTAACGATTCCGAAAACCCAATAATCGACGTACATTTATTAAACGGTAATTTTTCTTTTCTTTTTCTTTTTATTTTTTTAAACAGCCACCATACGTTTGTTTGATATGTCACTTTGCACTGCATATAATTATATTGTATAATGATCGTAGCTGAATGTAATAAAATGTTTCTTTTGTATAAAAAAAAAAGATTAAAAAAAAACACCCATGAAAACATTTCATTTTGTCATCCTGTACCATAAATAACGAATTAAATAAATTATAGGTGCAATCATTTATTTCCCTATAATAATATTTCTCTTCGTTAACGATAAGTATAAAAAGAAAATAGATATTAAATATAATCAAATGATTTGTAATTCGTATAAAAATATAAATGTATAAAAAAGAAAAAAAAACTCATAGATCCCAAATAACTTTTGAAATATGATTGAAAATGTATGAATAAAAAAAAGGAGAAGAAAAAGAAAAGAAATTATCGTTCATTATATTTTATAAATCGAATTGTTAACTAATGATAATCTTGAGTTATAAGTGGATAACGTAGGAAAAAGTAGGTATAGAAGTAAATTTTAGAAAACATTCGATAGATGGCATGTATCAACCATGTTTTGTATTATATCCGGCTGGACCGGCCCACTCCTAATGTTTAATTAACACCGCATAATTGCTTGGCCAATTAGAGCACATCGTTTAATATTAATCTGCAATTTGAATTCATTTCAATGCGGTTAAAATTTATTGAATACATAATTAATGCCTCATGTTACGAATGCAAGATACCCACGAGCGTGAACTAAAGCTCGAGGCGGCTTAGCGTGCAAAACTCAACCCACCAACCAACCAAATGATTTATTTATATTAGACGGACACGGAGATGGTTCGTTGGTTTACATTGAAAACTTCCAAGAAAGAAACTTAATGGTCTATAAAAGAGACGCGTATTATACTATACCATAGTAGTACTGGCACGTTTTCGATATTCTTCGTCTATTCTTCTTCTTCTTCCTAACATCGATGATAGTTGGCAAGAAAACCGAAAATGTATCTCCGTGTATCTTCCGCAAAGTTTACTTCTCAACTATAACTTCAAGAGAATACGTATTATGCGTGTATAGTATATATATATATATATACTTTTATACGTTGAAACAGGACAAATATACGCGGAAAGTTTAAATTTGATTTCTAACCTCACTTCTACGAACCTTATTTCCGTACTTTCTTAAAATACTAAACCTATTATGACTCTATACTTATTATAATATTCATATCTTACAACTATGTATGTGTATATGTATACTTCATCTAAGTTACCTTAACTATTACTACGAAAGATTTTACAATGTTGCTTATCAAATTTTCCACCATCTTTTGAATACATATAGTATATATTTATTACATATATTGTATTAGGGTGTAATTAAAAAAAATAATAACTTTAAGTAATAGTAATAATTATCTTATACAGTTGATAGATAATCGAAAATCGATCTATAAAAATCCTTGACACCGAAATCGAAATGAAAAAAAGAAAAAAAGAAATGAGATGAAACGTTATTTGTCTCTCTGTTATTTACCAGCGACACAATCATCCTATATTGTCGTACGTTTCTACTTTTTCCTTTACTATCAACCCCTTCTCTCGTTCGAATATCCAACGAACAACCCCTTTTCGGTAATCTCGCACCCTCGGCTCGTTTCTACTTCCTCGTCCACCACCTCTTCCTCTTCTTCTATCTCCCTCTGCTCATCCACCGGCTGTTGGTATCGGTATTCTCCCTCTAATCCAATTAAAAACGGCGTAGGATCGCACGAAACAGAGCGGCGGCGCACATCGACCACGAGAATTTTAATTGATGTTACAGGTACGAAGAGGGGTAGGTTGGTAGGTAGGTAGGTAGGTATACGTAGGAGGAGGAAGAGAGGATTGCAAATAGAAAGAGGAGAGTAGGTAGAGGAAGTAAAAGAGTTGAAGAGAATCGAAAATAGGGATTTCGGGGGGGGGGGGGTTGGAAAAGCGGGGGTTTTGTTGTACTATAGTAAGGATGATAGTGTGCCACCAAGGCACGTTTTCGTTCACGAGCTTCGAACTTTTGCCAAACACTCACCCCCAATCCTCTTGTTCGGATCCAAATACACGAATATCTCTATCCATCCTAACCCCCTCCTCTAACCCAACCCCTGTTTCTGTTCAACGTGCTTACAAAAGTCACGTTAATCATCGACCGCCACTTCATCTTTACAAAACTCTTTTGACATGTCGACGACTACGAGTTTAAAACTCGTAACAATAATCGAAAGGGATTGATAAATGTTTATTCTAATAATAAATCATATTTTTTATTATACTTTGTTTTTTTTGGGGGGAGGGGGGGTTGTTTTTTCATATAAAAATAATTAATATTTAGTAACACGCGTTTTTATTCGATTACAGAAGTTATTTCATCATTATTGTTTGTCTTTTATATTTAATCTCGTTTAAAATTATTCAAGACATGTCTGACCTTCGTTTAATTTATATATATATATAAAATATTATTCAAAAATTTGATTTTGACATTGCTAATAAATTTATAATACAAAATAATATTTCTATAGATGAAATTTGCTAAAATACATCTTCCTTTCGTTCGTTTAAAATGAACCCTGATCAAATATTTGTCGTAAATATTTTTTAGGACGTAAAAAAAAAACAATCCTTTCTTATCTAGCTAGATATTCTAAATAAATGTTTTCGTGCTATCTTCCTTCGTCTTCTTTATACCGGATTAACATTTTCAAGAAGAGAGAGGGGATGGGCGTCGAGAGTCGAAGGATATCTTAATCCTTTTGGCCATCTATCATCGCAGAGAAAGAGAGGGAGAGAGAGAGTGAGTGAGAAAGTCTACCGGTTAGGCCGATTCTATCTTCTTCCGTTCGCGTTTCTCGTTCTTCTTTCTTTCTTCTTTATTTTTTTTTTTTTTACATTTTTCTTTTCTTTTTCTCACGCACCAACCACCCTTCGTAGTAACTGTAGCCTTTTGTTACCTTGTTTAATAACTTATGATGAATGTACCCTCGGTCTACTTTACTTCCACTTAGTTTTTCTTTTTTCCATAACAACTACGATGTGTCTCAACAGGACCAACGTAGATCCACCCTTTTTTTCCCTCGGGTCTTAAAACGTCCTTTTATACATTTACTGTCTTTATCATACTATACAAATTAAAAGAATACAACATTTCTTTGAAACTTCATTATTTCCTTGTTTATCTTACAATGTACTGACTTACAAACACGGTATATTGAATATTAGAAAATAAAATAAAAAACTAAATGTGTCAAGATGTTAAACAAAACATATTTGTTTTTATTTTAATTAAAATAAGTCAATTTTATATTTAGGTCAGAAAGCGTGTTAACGTATATTCCATCAGGGTTAGAGGGGGTTGTTTTCTAGTATTTGAACTTAAAATTACTATGATATTCGCGTTTCCAATTATCATTAAAGTCGTGAGACAGATGATAGTCGTACGAATTAGACGAGTAAACCGTGGGTTAACTTGAAACGTCGAGAGGTCACTATGCATGTTCACTCACCCCGTGAATGCAAGTAGAACGAGTGAAAGGGGTGGGTGGTGATTGTGGTGGTGGTGGTGGTGGTAGGTACTCTTATCTGGTCAAGAGAACGATGGAGGGAACGTATTAGTAGCCGGTATTAAATTATGGTCAGCCTGAGGCAACCTTTTGCCTGCCGCCAGTGATACCGATGTTGCAACGATAACAAACAACAACCTGGGCCTTCTCTTCTACCACCAACCCTCCTCTCTCGCGGAATTAACCCTCGAGATTGCCGGTGCTTTCGAAGGATAATTTCATTTGGCAGCGAGTCCTGGCTCCCGATGTTGTTTCACTGTGCTACGGGGCTCTCTTGCTCCTGCGTAACTATACTTTTCTATCTTTTTTTTCTTCTTCTTGTTTTTTTAATCTTCTCTCTCTTGCACGCTCGATTACTATATCTTTACCAACGAGCATTTTTTTTTACAATTCTTTTTCTTTTTACAATTCTTTTAGGGTCTACATTACTTCCAACTGGAACTCTTTTCACAATTACATTTTTTTTTATTTTCAAATGACTTTTTAAGTTTGATTTATATTAGTTTTGTCTGATGTTAATTATTTATTATTTATATGTTGTTAATTTGTGTATCTTAAATCAAAGTTTTACTAAGATTCCAAGATTTGTTTGTATTTTCTTCTTTTAAATAAATTGTTAACTTTTCATTTCGGATAAAAAAAAATGTAGTAAAAAAGTTCGATGTATAATATCACGCGAGACGGTAGTTACAATCCTAAACTCATCCCCTTCACTCGCTTTTGGCTTTCTAGGCTAATTTCATTTCGGAGAAATTTCTAGTAGTAGAAAAAACGTTAGTCAAGTAAAATACGCTTGACCACCAAGCAGTTTGCTTCTATCTGTGAAACATTTTTCCCATTTTTCGGCTATTCCCTTACTTTTTAACGTAAAAACCAGAGCTTTTTTAGAGAATTGCGAGCCGCGGGCTAGGTTACCTACCGCCCTTATCTATACGAATTTTAACGTCGTGCATGGAACCACGGTTTCGATGATTTGCTACCTTTGATTACCTTCCGACGTAATTCATCTAATATAAGTATATCTATTCTTTTTTTTTTATTACATTTTTATAAAGAATGAAATACGTTCGATCGTGATTAGTTGGCAACATTTTGAAGAATAATCTTTTTCCATATTTCTATGAAAAGATTTATAATGTTTTACACATTTTTCTTATAAATATTCATCCATTTATGAGATTTTATGAGACAAACAAAAGTATTTTTCTCAAAATTATTCCATCCAATTGAGAAAAGTTTTGAAAATGAAAATGTGAATAAAAAATGAAAAAAATACTCCTAGTATTAATCTCAAGGCATTTACGGTTACTTCCGAGGATGTGATAAGCCCCTGAAATTTCTAAAAGTTAGAAGAGGGTTGCTAAGGGGTCAGTATAAGGGCTACTTCTAGGACTAACGAAAAAAAATAACCTTCTGTCGTTAGTTGTCCTCATGGAAGACGTACGAATGAATGAATGAATGAAGGTTCCAAAAACGTCTCCATTTGCCAGACAAAAAAGGTTAGACCTTGCTTTTTTTATTTTTCCTCTTGAAGTCTATCTTCTGTTCTTTATTCCAGAGGTTAGTAATTTGTAGTATTTTGTAGTATAAGAAAAAAAATAACTAGTTTCTGGTATATTTTTAAATGAACACATTTAACAATATCTGATAGTGTTTCTACAATTGATTATTATTAAATTAATTTAATTTATTTTTTAATTATTTAATTTTAATTATTTAACCATTTAATTTTAATTATTTAATTAATTATTTAACCATTTAATTTTAATTATTTTATTAATTATTTAATCATTTAATTTATATTATTTAATTTTATGTTATTTAGTTTTATGTTATTTAGTTGTATGTTATTTAATTTTATGCTATTTAATTAATTAATTATTTGCTTTCACTCTCAAAAAAAATATTTTTCCATAAAAATAAAAATACATCTTAAAATTATTTTTTAAAAATATGTTTAGTAACAATTACGGCATAGTGACGATCGTCCTTGAAAATTATACATCAAGTAATAGTATCGTAGATTCCAACATCGGAATACGAAGGAAGGAAGGAAGGAAGGAAGAAGTTTCGGTTAGGTAAGCGCCGCCTGCAGTTGCTATGGCGACAGGACCGTCTAAATCCACGGAGCACCCTTGCGTAGCGCGCTACGAGGGTAGTTCGAGGGACGTTGGGGGTGACAATGGAGGCGCTAAGCCTGGAGATTTGCACGAACCACGCCGGTTGGTCGGTTCATTGTTTCAACGCCGGCTCTGCCGGAAAACGTATAACCTAATCTCTCACTCTCTACCCCATTACTTTTTTTTTCTTTTTCTTTCATTTCTCTCTCTCTCTCTCTCTCTCTCTCTCTCTTTCTATTTTCTTTTTGTTTTTCTATCTCGTTTTCGTTTTTCCATTCTCTTTTTCTTTACAACCCTTATAGCCCCTGTCCAAGTAAAAGAAAAAAAAGACAAAAAATAATGACCAATCGAAAAAATTCCCATGATGTAGAAAACGTTTATAGGAATTTGAGTATTAATTTTGTCATCGATTATTAAATATATAAGGTGTATATTTTATTTAATATCGATTATTTTGTCTTCTCCTTATTATTATTTTGTCTATTTATTTTGCTTTTTGTTAATTATGACAATATCACCATTCGCATATTATCATAATCCAATGGGGGAAGCTTCGGTTATCAATTTATTCTTACCGAATGAAAATTAAATGCCATAGGAAAGTAAGTATCGTGTTGCCAAGGCGAGTTATAATCTCAAATTTATGCGACATAAATTTCAACAATCTTCGATGGTGAGTTGGGAAAATGGTAACGTGAAACTCTTCGTTAACGAATAAATTATAAATAAAATTCTTTCGCAAAATCTAATCAAATTGTTTCTAACTTTAAATGAGACCATCCTATCCAGATAATAAAAGGATATTTATATATATAAATAAAAAAAAGAAAGACCATTTAAAATGTTTAAACATTGTCACAGTAATATTCCCTTATAGAATTTCAAAGATTCAACGGGTTATTCTTAACAGATATAATATTTATTTTTTTTTATTAGTTGATAATCGAAGAAGATCGAAATTGTCGGAGCAAACTGGATGATATTAGACCACCTACTTTTTTTTTTTTACGACAATAATTTAATTTCGCAGGGAGAACTCTGGTGGTGTAGCTCGTAAATACAACGATTATCGGTCTCGCTTATTAAATCCGAACGGATACGATGTCTCCTGTACAAGTTTTCTATCCTCCTGAACCAACTCATTCTTGAATCCTCTTTCTAACACATATATACACATACAGAAACACATACATATATAAATACATAGAGGGACACTGTAGGATTGCATCGTGCAAGCTTGGAACGTGCGCAGTTATTTTGTACCTTTTGCTCTACCTTTACGATCCACCGATGCTAATTTCACGGGATTTGTAGAGCCTATCGTTTCAGCAGCAACATAGCAGCAACATGGGGGACTGGTACATGGGTTACAAAAGTCTCTAAAGAGAAAGAGAAAGAAAATGAAAGAGAGAGAGGGACTCGTTCTCTTCCAGCTTGTGGCGGCCTCACTGATGATGACGAGATGATCACTTAATTTGGCCAACAGCTGCCGCATCGTAGTCTCTTCTTCTTCTTCTTCTTCCTTCCTCTTCTTCTTCTTATTCTTCTTTCTTTCTATCTTTATCTTATTCTCTTAGACTTTTTTTCCCTTCCTTTTTCTTCTTCTTCTTCTTCTTCTCCTTCATTGGGGTCTTCTTGTTTTTTGCGCACCCTGTCTCGCCGCAAACGGACGACTAAGACGAGGACTAAGACGACGACGACGACGACGTTTCTTACCAACGAATGTAAAACCATTCTCTTCCTTTCTGTAGATAGATAGAGAGAGAGAGAGAGAGAGAGAGAGAGAGAGTCTACATTATTTTCAACAACAAAGACTCGTTGATAAGATTCTTGATCGATGCAAAAGCAAAGCCGGCTCGTTAAAGAAAATTGTCGACAAAAGGAAGAAAATAAAGAGAAAGATGTATATATATATATATGTATATAAAAAGAGAATAAAGGATTGGGATTACAATTTTTTGCTGAAGATTTTTCTACTTATCCAACGTGTAGAGAAGGGGGCCTCTTCGTTTCGCTTTGGGGTTCACTTCAAAGTTACCGATTTTAAAAGTTCTTCACGGGCCCAAATTTTCTTATATACTCAAGGGGGGGGGGTGACCGAATAGTATAAAATAAAGATTTCAAACTACGAGAATTTGAAGTTAATCCGAAAGAGTTAGGGTGGGGTTGGGGTTGGGGGGGGAGGGATATTATTTATGAACCTAACTGAGAGAGAGAGGACAAAATCTTAGTATCTCTGGTAACGTTAACTTTCGCTTATAAATAAAGTGTTGGGCTGGCATAGCTATCTGTAGACCCCCTTATTAAATGATTATACCGAGTGGAGATGATTTACCGACCACTTCGTCATTCGAGGATCAATGACCTTGGATAATCTCTTCCACGGTCTCATTAAGAACGTACGACTGACGACCAGGTGTGCCGATCTATCAGTTAAAATTAGATCGCTATGGTGAAGGAAGAAAATAAGGAATGCTTGTAACCTCTAGTTGATGACGAGTTTCGCAAACGTCTGTGTGATCTAACGAGAGAAGAAAATTAACACGATGATAGCTTGATATTATTCACGTTCGAGTAGAGAAACTAATGGGGGCAGCAAAACCGTAATCGGTTGATTACCGTTTTTTTTTTTTTTATAGAAGGTCAGTAAAGATATAAAAGAAAAGAAAAAAGAAAATCAACAAAAATAAATAAATAAATAAATAAATAAATAAATAAATAAAAAGAAAAAAAGTCATCCATAAAGTTCATAAATTTATCGGGCGGTAGGGGGGTAAAGCGTCTGTCGTCCGATTGGTTCTCTCGGCACCGACGAAGAAATACCCTGGGTCCTTCTACCTCATACAAGCCCGCGGTATAATTCAAAAATTCAAATTACGTATTCTATTAGGTGCGAGACCGAGTGGTAGAGAATGCGCTGGTTTGGAATGAAAAAAAAAAGAAAGAGAAAGAACGAAGGAGAGAGTAAAAGGTAAAGGGAAGGAAGGGTTGCGGATGGAAAGAGAAAAAGATAGAAAGAAGCAGACAGATAGAAAAAGAAAGAGAGAGAGAGAAGGTTGTCGGAGAGAAGGCATAAAAGGAGAAGAAGGGTCCTGGTAGGTGTGCAATACAAGTCAAATGGTAGGGGGAGAAAAGAGAGAGAGAGAAAAAGAAATAGAAGAAGAAGAAGAAGAGGGTGGAGGAAAGAAGAAGGAGGAAAGAAATGAGAAAGAGTGTAATAAATTGGTGGTGAGATTATTCTCGACGTGCATTAAGACGTCAAGCGGCGACGGACGACCTGAAAAGTATTGCCCGACACCTTCTGCACCACGGTCCCTTTCTCTCCCTCTCTCTCTTTCTTTCTCTTTCTCTTTCTTTCTTTCTCACAAGGGAAAGAGTATTGCTGCCCCTTTTCTCCCACTTTGTTGCCTGCGGCTTCCCCCACCACCGTTCTCTTCGAAAGGCCCGTCCTTCTTGGGACGAGACGACGATGACGACACAACGACAAAACGATTCGCAACCCTGAGGCCCTTTACTGTCTTTCTGACACGATACCGAAGAAAATTATACTCGGTCTAATCAGCCGAAAGGTGCGAACGTGTCCATACGAATTTGTTCAAATTCACGAAACTTTGTAAATTTATGAATGTTATGAATTATTTCTTTCTTCTCGAACAAAGTATATTATTATATTTTTGCTATGCAAATACTTAAAAATACTTTCTTACGTGTTTACGTTACACACGTTATATGGAAGTAGTATTTTGTTAAGTTGTTATTACAATAGAGATTTTTAATGACACAACGAAAATAGATATTTTTTCTACATGACTAATTGCACGGTTACTAGTCATTCTTCGATTGATGTATTTATTATGCATATTTTTATATATATTTATAAAAATATTATTGCTAATCATTGAATCATAGCGGTGTTTTAATACGATAAAAAAAAGGTGAAACATAATATAAGAATGAGTCACCTGGAAAGATTTAATATACCTTAGAACGATACTTTAAAAGTAAATTATATTATCGACGATTTGTTGGTGAGAGAAAGAGTAGGATGGTAAGAATGAAAGAAGGTCGATGGATAAAACCGGATGGATTAGAATAAGATGGACCCCCGTGGGTTTGCTCGTGAGTCCACCGTCGAGTCCCTTTTTCGTGGGTGTTAAGTAATATATTATATGTAGCCAACACCTGGCATCACGGCGGCGTGCGGACGGCCCTACAAAGGTGTCTCATCCCTTTCTTTTGAAGAAGAGAACGATCGTGACTCGTTAACACCCTCTCCCCCTCCCTCCTCCGCCTACTAAGAAATACATCGTCCCAGCCACTGACTGCTCCGTTCATCCTTGACGTTAAACCATTCGCGAAGATTGAACTATCCTTTTCTCTACGGTTTTATCTTTTTATTTTGTTATTTTCTAGACCCCTTATTTTTACTTCATCTTGATATTATAATAGCAAAAGACGATCTCAACGATGATTTAACCTCGTCTAATTAGTTTTCTACAAATTTACGAGAGATTCGAGAATATATTTGAATATCTTAATCGATTTGATAGAATTAATTATCATATATATATATATGTGAAATAATATATTTTATCATTTCTTATTTTGAATATAACAAGTTACAATTAATTATTATTAATTTTGTGAAATAATAACATTTCTGTTCTATCTTTAGGAATATAAATTTTCTGTCAAGTAATTTCTACAAAAGTTTGGAATTTTGGAAATAATATAAATCAAATAAAATTTTGTTCGAAATTCATTCGTTCAGAATGATGTTCATTGTAAGTATGATAAGCTTAGCTTAATATCGTTCAATGCATATAAACAATAATAATATTAGTCAATTTATTTATCTTGAGATCTTGCAATTATAAAGACACACGTCAACGTAATTCATTCTGTCCGTTCATTAGTCTAATTCCATTTACCTTCCGACTGAGTTAGTATGAAGTGGTGAACGCGTGATCAGGCTAATACGAGTGACATTCATTTGATCGCGGCACGACACCGTGGCCGGGCGCCGTAGGAGATGACGATGAAATTTTCAAAGCTCCTCGGATGTGTTCTTTGACTTTCTCGAGTCACCTTCTCATTCTTTTGATTTTCTTTCTTTCTATCACACATCTCATCTTTCTTTTTCTTCCGTTTCTTATTCTCGGCTTGTCTCTTTGGTCGCTTTAAACTCGACAACCACAAGCAAGCAAGCAAGCAACCTCCAATGAAGATGTTACAAGAAGAGAAACGTAAGGTGTGAAATTAAATCCTACTCAGGATTTCATTGGAAGATTATTATCGTCTTCGGACACATACAAGGAGTGTTCATCAATTTCGAATCATCATTCTCATTCTTCATGCCGAACCTTAATCCAACGATTGAGACTCCGCTGACAATGGCTACACCACAACGAATACGAAATGATACTAATTTACAATGAGAGATATTGGCTACCAGCTACCAGGATACCACGAATATACAAAAGGGTTGCTCCTCAATGAATTAGAAAATAAAAAACAAAAAGAAGAAATTGAATCCTGTTATCCAAAACGTGTCGCGTTAAATTTCAATCTTTCTTTTTCATAGCTTATTTTATCTAACCGAATCCAATTCGATAAATAATTACAAAGTCATCTAAATATATATAAACCTAGTATTAAAATAAAAAACTCACGGTTCAATTATAACTGTCCCTCAGACGTTTATTATTTTTTTTGACAATCGATATAGTTTGGAGTTTATGTCGATATACTAATTTACAAGGGTCCATCAGCTACCAAAACTTGCACCCGCCGAAGAAAGAGGATGACCTATCAAGTTTCCAACATTGGTTTTCGGTGGGAGGATGAGGCCCCGAGGCATTCTGACTTTACCTGTCCAGCTGGAACTGGAACCCTCTCGTACCCTTTCTCAAAGATTAGAAAGAGAAAGAACGATAGAAGGTGGAGAAGAAGAAGAAGGTAAAGAAGAAGAAGAAGAAGAAGGTCCGATGAAGACGTTGTAAAACGAACGTATACGCAGTTCGTGTCTCGGTTCTCACACCTCGAAGACGAAGCGGCAAACGGTCAAAGGCCCGCGGGGGGTAAACCCCTCGCGCGCGCGGACCGTGAGGCTAATTGATACGTAAGATTGCGTTCCTTGGGTCGCCCTCACCATCACCATCACCATACCATCTTCTTTGGGTTGCCCGGATGATTGGTTGTCCGAGGTGGACCGGTCACTGTACTTCCTTCTGATTCGATTCCACATCGCGATACGCTTTTTATGTCTCTACAGAAATCGAGGTTGCCACGTGAAACAACATTTTTATTTGATTTTTTTTCGATTCGAAACTCTTCCCTACCCCTAAATCTAACATCGAAGAAACTAGCCTAATTTATCTTCCATATAAAAACGATCCCAACTAAGCAATCCAAAAGGGAGTGAGTTATAAGTCATTTTTTCTTTTGGAAATTCTTCATTTTTATTCGTTGAAAATTTTGATAAAATTATTAGTCTAACTATGTTGTATGTTTGCCACAGATTTTCGTAAAAGACGCATTTATTTTATTTATTTTAAATATACTGGACATAAACATAAGTTTATACTTTCAACGTTGGTCTGAGTACCAAAGATTCTCGGCAGAAAAAATGGGGGAGTGGTCCTTTGCTTGCTGATGATTTAATGTCGAAATATCTGCGTGTCTCATTGGCTGCACCAAGTGAACTTGGGTTAACTAAATGTAAAAAATAAGTCGCACAACAATAATAATAGGCAACAACATTAAGAACAACTACGCAACAACCGGCTAAACGGCTAACTTTGGCTCCTCGTATGCTTGCGCGTTTTCGGGGCGGCAACTTTACAACCGTTTAGCGTTTTACGGCCGTTTTATGCACGCCGCCAAGACGATGATGCCTACGCCGTTCAACAGAGAAGAGAGAGAACAAATTTTTCTTCCTTTACTTACTTTCTTTTACATTTTGTTTTATATTCTTTTTGCGTTTCTTTGTGTTGTATTATTTTTTTTTTCTTCCTTTCTTTTTTTTTCTTGTCTCTAAGTTTCGGCTGATAAATTAAATTTAACTGTTCTTTTTTTGACATTAATGTTAATATTATTCAGATAGGATAAGATGATTTTTCAAAGCAGTATTTCTCAACTTAAGAATAGTTCTTTTCATTTTTAATTGTTTGGAATTGATAATTTTTAACTTAAGAGAAAATATTTTAATAATTTGTAAGAAAAATTCTGGTATAATTTTTTCTTACTGGTTCAGGATAATACAATATTATAAAAGAAATTCAGTTTATCAATTTATTAATAATTTTATAAATTTAAATTTATTGTATTATTATTAATGAATACATTGAGCTGTAGAACAAAATGTTTGAGAAACGCTGCTATAAAATATGTAAATAACACTATAGTAATAATATTTCCGTAACTAACTTTAATATTATATTATATTTATAAATATATTAAACATTTTGATTCTAATAAATAATTCAACGAATTACTTGATAAAAATCCAATTCATCTTGTATATATAAAGTTATTACACAGAACGGAGAGAAAAGAAAGTGGTGTAAGGACAATACTTTCACGGTCACTCTATTTACGGCACAAATGAAGACTTCAAAGTACCCTTTGTTGTATCTAATTTCAAACGTGATATCTTGTACTGCTCGTGTATGCGATTAATCGAAAAAAAGTACAAAAAAGGGGGAAAAGGAAAAAAAATAAAAAAAGAAAAGAAAAAAAATACGAAGGAAGGAAGGAATGAAGAAGAGGAGATAGAGAAAGAAAAAAAGAAATGTAAAAAGAGTAAGAGAGAGAGAGAGAGAGAGAGAGAGAGGGAGAGAGAGTGAGATTGTTATCTAAATTAGCATCGACCGTGCACAAGGAGCAACCGTATTACGGTGCCGTTTGACAAACGCAATATACAGAGTTAGAGATAGAGAAGGGAGAAGGGAGTAAAAGGGTAAAAGCAAGGAGAGCTTTCAATAATCGTTTATAATCGTTGTTCCCCGCAGGGCAGTGTAGTAGGAAAGGAAAAGGAACTAGTTTTCGAATGTTGTTTAATCAAGGCCAGTTCTTCGTTCTGTCCTCTCAATTAGTATATCTCCCACGCTTCGATACACGATAACGAGCCACTAATTACAGAAAGGAGTTACCCGATCGTTCAACTAAATCGTATTATATTTTTTTTTTTATTTTTCTATATTTTCAATTCCTTTCTTTTGTTATTCTTTTCTATATTAAACTTGTTAAAACTTTAGATGGTCGTTAATTTGTTTTTTGTTAGGGATATAGCTGTAGCTTATCGTTAAGTAAGTCATCATCGAATTAAAACGTATTATCGATAATCAAGAAGAATTCAAGGTGAACTAGAACATAGGAGTATATCAGTAATATGTAATATTGGAAATTTGTAGATAAGAAAAAAAAATATATATATGTATGTATTAGAGGATTCCGATAGAAAAAAAATGGTCGATATCACAAAAAGGTTTGGCAATAAATTTGAGGTTTACCAAGAGTCATAAAATAGTTACGAGTATGTTATCTCCTATTTTCTTCTTCTTCTTCTTCTTCTTCTTCTTCTTCTTCTTCTACCGATTCACGCGCTTTTACTTGCCAACGATTTTAATATTCCTAAGGAGAGTGACCAAAGAGCGTAAGATTTTACGCAAATATTATAACTCGTGGGTAAAGTCTTATTACTAACGTTATGCACGAGATCTTTTATTAATACTTTTAATGAAACTTTAACGATCCTTTAATGACGCGATTTAATTTGTTATGTTAATTAAAAATAACAACAACAAGGAAGAAAAAAAGAAAGGTGAGAAGAATTATCGAAGTAACGAAACGTAAACAAATGTTAAAGTGCAAAGATCGCGAGAGAATTCTAATATCCGCGTGTATTAATTACCACCGCTTAAAATTATACGAGGCACGCTTATGAATGAATTATTTAACGACATTTTAGGGGTGGAAGGGTGGGGAGGGCAACAAATTGTGCGCCGTACGCTCCTTTCTAAACGTTTCGTATAATACTAATGCGTGCATAATTCGTGTCTCGCAAATAGCATAATGGATAATAATTCGAGAGATTCGTTCCGTTTGAAACAGTAGAATTGAAGAATGAACAGTAGCGAGTAACATATCATTTCACGGGTCTCGTTTTGCTTAGATAGAAAATAACTACTTTGTAAGCTTTAACGAGTGTTAAGAGTTTAACTATATTGATCAATGTCACGGGTAATCGTTCAATTAAACTATAATAGATTAAATCGATATGTTTGTCTAGAATTCTGTCGTAGAAATCAACGACAAGCCAATAATCAAAATGAACATGCATCTAAAATTATTAGAATGAATTAAATACCTGAAAATATGAATATTTCTTTGGTAAAACCATTTAAGAAACATTACTTTCTAACGTCAATATTTTGTTTGTACCTTTTATAGACTTCACCAATAGAAAAGAGAGAGAGAGAGAAACGATAACGGTTAAAAGTTTATTATAGCATAGACGTTTTGACCCGGTCTCTCACTCCCATTGTCCATTTCGTGATCGAAAAGAGCGATCGATACGCTAGCTCGATCCTGACCTAAGCGATAACGAGGTATTAACGATCCAAGTCGAACCAGTTCGACCGAGAGACCGTGAGGGAACCGAGCGGTGCCGTGCGGGGCCTCCTCCCCACTCCGAGAGGCCATCGTGGGTCCGATCTCGATTCTTTTGTTTCGAATCGCTCGAGCTTTTCGATTATCGCCCGCTAGGCATCGTAACGATCGCCTAACTCCGTTGCCCCGCCCACGAAAAACGTCGCTCCACCTCTTTTCTTCTTCTTCTTTCTTTTCTTTTCTTTTTTTTCTTTTCTTTTTCTTTCTCTCTTTCTCACTTTTTCTTTCTTGCATTCCCCATTCTTTCTATCCTTTTTTTCATTTCTCTTCTCTCTTACTCCTTTCCACGGGGCCTTACGAGCGAGCGCGCGTTCGCGCGCTCTTTTTGCATTTAAATTAATTTACACCGATTAATTTTTAATTAAGCCCGTGTCCCGGATCTCTCCGAGACATCGCGATAGGCGCGAAACTCTCTCTCTCTCTTTCTCTCACTCTCTTTTTTCATCTTTTATTATATACACATGTATATACGCTATAAAATTCAACGATTTTCTCGTAAGCTCTTTGTCGGCCGATTAACGGTATAATTGGTAGGTGGATATAAAATCCAGGAACTAATTTCTATACAAGAAATATATAATGGATGATTTTTAGAAAAATAATCAACCCTAATTAGGTTTTCAGTAAAACTATAAGATTACAATTTGAATGGTTGTTACTTGAATATGTATATACATATGTATATGTACGGATGCGATTCGAAAGAACGTTGCTTAATCGATTAATAAAGTATTAGTGAACGATATTTACGAGGGATCGTAAGATAATATTTTCTCCTCGGACGGAAATTTCCAAGCTGAATTCGAGCGCTTACGATTGCTCACTACTGATCGCGCCCGCTCCAAAGAGATACGGCCCTGTATATCGAAATGCGATCTCCTCGTTTAATTACGAATCCTTCTGGGAACGATCATGGGTACGAAATACGCTCGACGGTGGTGGCTTACGTACAACGCCAATATCGATGTGCCATTCTGTGTTCTAGATAAGATTTCGAATATAATAATATTTATAATAAGAATATTATAAAACGAGATAATAACAATAATGTAAAACATTGAAAAATATTTATTATTAATCAGACACCATTACATATTTATATATATATATATATATCACTCTTACAGATATTTTTAAAAGATATTTCGAAAGTTTAATCGAAGAAAGAAATAAAAAAAAAGAAACAGATGAACAAATTGAACATTAATGAAAATAAAATAAAATCCTTTGGTAAAATACTGTTTAGTATAGTTTGGAATTTCGTATATGGTCTTCATTCGACTAAATCATTAGCTATCATCCTTGTCGAAGATAGATAACGGAAGCTCGTACTTTTATCCGCGTCCCACCTTCCTTCCTTCCTTCCTTTTTCGTTGTCTTTCTCTCTCTTACACATACTCTCTCCCTTCTCATGGATACCTTTTGAAAAGAGAAAGAGACGAAGCGAAATGCTATACGGCGGCATGAATCCACGCCTACCCATAACGATATTTTAATTAAACCGAGGCGAGCTCGGCTGAGCCGAGGAGAAATTCAATCTCGAGATAATAAATGATCGTGGCCCCAACACCTTTCCTGACTGCTGACGAGCCAACACCTCGTCTTAAAGAGTTCACACCTTTTCCGTGTGCTCGTCAAGAATGGCGAACGGCGAAGGATACTCCTCTTTATTATTTATTTGATAGATACGATAGGACTCGCCCTTATCATTAATCTCGACTTGGGTACATTAAGTCTTCATTGTGAGGCTAAATGCTGACCGATCTGTCGAAATATCATTGCTATAACTACGATCATATATCTTTCGATATATTTTCTCTTATAATTTTCAACCTATATGGTCGGGTCCTCTACTTTAAACTTTATTTTTCATTTCATTATTATTTCTTATACCTTTTTCGAAACCGAGACTCAAGTTACGATGATTAGGTATCCTCATTAATATCAAAAAATTTTCTATTTCAATTTAAATAATATTTATCAAGAAATCCTATAATAATAATTAAAAACAAAATAATAATAATAATATTGTCATTGATTTTGATCATATTATTATTATTATTGCAATATTAATTAATGAACTGTGTTAATAATGGAAAATTCTAAGTCATCGAAATTAGATCGATCTTAAATAATTGAGAAATCGTATGATCTTTGAACATAAGTTTCTATTGTTCCTTAAGATACAGATACCAAAAGCAGACAGCTGCGTCCGTTAACGTTCGTCGAGTTACGTATTGGCGCAACTCATGATTCCATTAAAAGGTTAGACGAGATTTCATTACTCCATTAATCACACGAATGATTGCGGTACGGCTGCCAACGGGGCCGCGTCCTTTTGTTCTTTACAAATTAATCAGAACCGATGGGTCCGTGCAGCGTTCGCTTTTATGCATATAGAGAAGAAGAGTATGAGTAAGAGTGTGTGTGTATAGGTATACACACGTTGGCATACTTACTATACATCATAGAGTAGCCGGTCTTTTTCATTCATCTACTTCTTATATACATCATCTTTCTTTTATTCATTTTATCCTTTGGTAAGAATTTAAATACGTCTCATCGATAACGAATTCTCATTGATACCGGAAGTTGCATTAATAACGTTGAGACAAGTTGGTGTTCGTACTTCGTTATTTATCAAATTTGCAAATCGATTTATTTATATTACGATAAAATGATTTTCCATATTAATAATAAATATTGTTAAATAAACATTGATAATAATTTTTATTATTATTATTTACTATTAAAGTAATTATTATTAACAATCTATAATTAATACTTGCAAGTTATTTTTGATAATAGATTGGATGAATTAATCGTCCGCGAAATATACCTGTCAAAGTGACGTCAGGAACAACGGGTATACTTCATTGTGGGTTGGTCAGTCAACGGCGATTAATTTATACTATATACACGTTCGGTTCGTCGAAGGGTGATATCGAGTATCGTCTACTTCCGGTTACCATGAATTCAACGATAAGACAAAGGCTGTTCGACACGCCCCCGTTAACGACCCCCGTAAACGACGCGAAACGAAGGTAAAACAAGACAAATGCCCCATCGATGACTCGACGATGGATCCTCTTCCATCAATGTACCTAACTTTGTTCCTAATATAACCAAGTTCTAGACGAGTAATCACCAATTGCGATTTAAAGCTATTTAAACTTCCTTAAAAGCTTTCTATTTACGAAGACAATGATAATAATGCAAACATACAATAAAGAAATGTAATTAATTTAACATTTAATAATATAGATTCGATTACTTAATTTCAAATTAAATTTGACATACTTTAATAATTTGATATTTAAAATTACAGTATAAATTATAACATATTATATAACGTTACGATATAATCTAAAAAAAAAAGTATACCACATGAAATAAAATGTTTCAAACGAGATTATATCAAAATATTTTCATAGTAATCATAATAATAGTTTTCCCAGAAGGGAATATTATTGTCACGACCATTCGTTATCCATAAAACGTTTTCGTTAGACGAATCTAACGCAGGGCAAGTATTTATACGCATTAGAGTACATCATCCATGTATATATATATATATATATATATGTTCACGTATGTATGTTGAAGAGATGCATGCGTCGATGTACACTGACTTGTTGATGAGTCTATTACGAAATTAATAACTATAAATCTTGGAGAGAGAAAGAGAAAGAGAGAGAGCAGTAACGTGGCGACGACGGTAGCAGGTGGCTGCCCGTTTTTCACACACCGGTTAATTATACGCGACTGCAAATTAAGCGAGACCGAAGTAACGAGTAGTTCTGTCACCTTTTTTCCGTTTCTTTCTCTCTCTCTCTCTCTCTCTCTCTTATTTTCTCTTATTTTTTTTTGTTTCCCCCTAGCATAGATCGTCGTCTATATTAGCGTTGCAACCATACATAATTTTCTCGAAATCATTAGGTTCGTCTGTTTACGACGATCTTGTTACACATCTCATCTTGTATATTATGAGAAGTAACATTGAAAACTTTTGAAAAAATAATAAGAAAAAACCTATAACATAATATATACGTATCCATTTCATCGGATTAGTATAATACACAACGATAATAAAAAAAATATCTCTACCAAAAGTAATAATACCTTCGACCAATAACAACAAAGTCGGTTTTGACCGAATGAATGAATTTGGCACGACGACGAAGAGAAATTTTCGTCTTCAAAAAAAAAAAGGGCTCGTCGCATTTACCCCTTGTCTTGTAATCAACAATTCTGTAGAGCATATAATATTGGCAACCGGGCCAAGAAAAAAGATCGAAAAAGTAAAAAATAAAAAAGATGGTCAACAAGTCTATTTAAAATGTTAATAATCCTGAGCGTGCGGCTTAAGAATCCTTTCCTTTCAAGGATTCTCATCCAGTTCTTCCCTTCTCACTTTTTTTTTTCAAATCGTTTGGAACATTGGTCGCTTAACAAGCGCTTAACAATGCTACAAATTCGTACGTCGCATTAAATTGTCATAATATTCTATACGAAGGTAGAAAAAAGGTAGCCAACTTTATTCAACATGAAGAGCAGATCCTTTCTTAATTTTTTTATTTCTGTCTTTCTTATTTTTCTTCTTCTTGTTTCCAGTTAAAAGATGTAGAAAACGCGAAATCTTCTTCTTCTTAGGGAAGAGAGAGACAACATTTCCATCCCCCGTCATTCTATCTCTCTCATACTCTTACTTTTACTCTTACTCATACAAACTCTTTCTCCTTTTTCTCCTTTCCCCCCTGTTTTTTATTCGTTCTCTTTTGCGTGCTACGAAGGTATTAACGAAGGGAACGTTTCAACCGGCAGCGAAACAGCGGCGTCGGCAACAGCCAGTTTGAATTTCGAAGCGTCGAGGGATAATTCCATCGACGGGGTGTTCTAATTGGTCTCTCATTACCGATGCTCGGCTTGCTCCGGTTATACAGTAGTACGAAAGAGAACTACTACCAACGTAGATAGAAATAGAAAGAGAAGATGAACAGAGAGATAGAAAGAGAAAGAGAGAGAGAGAGAGAGAGTGAGAGTGAGAGGGTCCCAACAGCGGCGTCGAAACTAAACCGGTGGCCCTGGCGCTTGATTATTGCCAGTTATTATTATCTACCGCGGGACCGTTCGATTTAATGGCCAATTGTTTCGAAAGCCACGGCGCCGTTAATAGAAATTTACTGATGCTTGCTCGACCGAAAGGCTTCTCGCTTATAATACCTGTTCAATGACAAACGACTAATCTCGAATACCCGATCACACCTAATCCAATATCAATATATATATTTTTTGGTAAATATTAACCCTTTGATTGCATTTGACGTACCAATACGCGTCATGCATTTGTTTGGGCAAAGATGCACATGACGTTCTAATATAATCATTGAAATTGACTGCAAAATTTAATTTAATTTCATTCTGGTTTATTTCAAAGTAATAAGTAATTTTTATATTATTATAACTTTTATTTACTAAATAAATATAATATATAATAATAAAATAATAATAAATTTATTTAGTTTTTATTATTAAAATATTTAATATTATATTTAATATTATATTTAAATTATAATAATATATCAAAGTAATTTTCATATAAATGTGTATCCAAGGGGTTAAGCAATAGTACCTCTTTATGCTATAATAATCTAAATAAGATAACGAAGTTATCTCGTTATCATAGATCTAAATGTTTTCTAGTAGTATACTAATTCATTTGATAAAACTCAATTTTCTTCATCCACGAAGTGTTATGATCATTCAACGTCACGCATGAGAAGATATTTGTGTGTTTGCAGGTTAAAAGAGATGTACTCATGTAATAAAAAAAAGGGAAGAGTTTATCTCGTTACAACTTCTAAAAAATTCTTGGAACTAATCAATGCTTCCTGCGATCGTTTGAAATTGTTTAAAAAAAGAAAAGAAACATGAGAAGTATAGAAATAAAATAAAATAAAATAAAATTTCTAAAAAAGAAAGCTTAATTAGTTACCTTCCGAACATCAAATCGCGTTCGTTAAAAGTTGAATTCTCAGATTCGGATTTTTTTTCATAGAAGCTCAGAAAAGAAATTCGGTGTTTCTTCTTCCCTTTCCCTCACCCCCAAACGAAACCGGTAATAACGTGGCAGACTCATTTTTTACAATAACTCCTCTGATCCCTTCTTCTTCCTCCCCCCTCTCCTCCTCCTCCTCCTCCTCTCTCTTTCTCACATACACACAAGATCGGTCTACTTCTCTCTTTTTCTTTCTTTCCATCTCGTAATTGGCCGTCGTTCCGCGGAATACTTATAATAATACGCTTAATAGAAATAGGTAACGGGGTGCCCATGATCCACGGGGGATAATTGGCCGAATTCTATTAGAACCTGGGCCCTCCCGGCGACTACGGTCTGACTTGATTTACTGGCACGCAGTGCCATAGTCACGTGAATAATAAGAAGAAAAAAAGAAAAAGAATATATATATATATATATATATATATATATATATAGAAAGTTTTATCTGTGAAATAATATATAGATTATACTCTATATCGATTTTTATAAATTATTATAACCTAGAAAGATTTATAGAATTTATTCGACGATATATTTTATCAGAAAGAGAGAGAAAGAGAGGGAGAGAGAGAAAGAACATAAAAAAAAATAAATATAAAATGTATCTTCATTAAAACGATAACAGATATTAGAATATAAGAGAAATTTCTTTACTTTCACGGCAGTAAATTCTTAAGGTTAATATTTTAAACATACATATATATAATACTTTAGAAGACAGGACAGAGAGTTTCGTGACAGAAAGCAGACGTGCAAATTAAACTCTTCGTTGCATCAAAAGACACACGCGAATAATAATGATCACACGGCGCATTAAAATAGCATTAACTATGCATTAAATGCAACGACAGAATGTGCTTTTATTTTTTTTTTATTGAGGCGTACAGATTAATCGTCATTTAAATACAATTAAATAGCTTTAATTTCATACCTATGAAATATATGTTATAATAATAAATAACGTGTTGATATGCTCTCTAAAAATAAGAGAAAGAACAATTCATTTTAAAAATTAATATACAAACTAATCAAATTCGTATTTGCACATTTGTTTCATTTATAGTATATTAAGTATATAATACATGATAAGTGTGTGTGTGTGTGTTTTTGTGTCGTTTGAAATTATACAAAAAGGGGAGGAGAAATGGAAGGAAAAAGAAAAAAAAAAGGATCAAACACGAAGGACGACGACATTCATCGATCGATGATCATCCGGTCCTTGTAAGCCACGTTCGACAGCTGTCGCTCATTTTCTGGATCATTTTAATTGAAAATAGTCATCCTGTTGGATACTGCGAGCATCAATTTACTGGATTATACTGGGCCAAGTTCATAGAGAAAAAGATATATATATATATAGAGAGAGAGAGAAAGAGAAAGAAAAAAAAACGAGAAATGTGGATAGAGAGGAGTATGTTATGGGGGGAATGAGTAGAGAATGGGGATCCTTGGCAGGTCGGTCCTCAGGCCTTCGACAGAAAACCTACTATAGATTACCAGGCCTGTTATTACAGCCAAGAGCGGAGGTTTTTTCGGGACCAAAAATTGGTTTTTAATGCGGGGTTCGTCGCTTTCTTCAAGCTTGAGGGGCCCCCCGTTGGTAATAACTATATTATCGAGCCCTATGACCACGCGCTTCGGTCCTAGGCTTCACTTCTTTCTTATTCATCTCTTTCTTTTTTTATTCTTCTTATCTTTTCTTTGAGAAAAGGTAACAACAACAACAACAAAATCAGTAACAACGGATCACGCTATACCCGAAGGCTAAAAAGAGATGAGAAGTTAAATTATTCTACAAGGCGACACACAATGTAGAAGAAATATGTTTGAAACGAGAGAACTTCAACGGAACCCCTGTGCACGCGAGATGTTCGCAAGATTGGGCCCTTCAATAGAAATTTCCAAGGAAGGTTCCTTCATCGACACGTCAAGTTTCTTTTCTTTTCGTGGAATATGTTATAAGAACGGGTATCACTATTTTCGTATAACAAAATAATATGAAAGAGTTGACGTGTGTCTGATACAATAACTATATCGAATGAGATCATTATACAAAATAGTTGAAATTACAAAATATAACATATTTTAAGTAAGTAAGAAATTATACAAAAATTATACGTTATTAATTGCAGTTATGCTGTATATGATTATAATTTAATGAACATTCTCTTAATATAAATAATTAAAAATATTCACCTGATCTCACTTATAATGATACTAAAAATCAATCAATAATTTTTATCATAGATCTCTAAATTAAAAAAAAAATCAATTTAAATATAATACAATAAATGAAATATTATACTTTAATATGTAAATAAATTTAGATTCCTCATTCGATAAATTATCGTCACGTTATTATATAATATAATATTAGTTAGAATTCTCACGTTAAAGAGTTGGAGTCGGGGGGCCCTTTGTGTATGTGGAGCGAGCCGCCGCAACGTCAGTTGTTCCAACGCGATTTATTATGAGAATTATGAGCGAGCAAACGGCGGTATGCCGCTGCTCTCCCTTCCCCTCCCCCATCCACCCTTTCTCCTGTTTCCCCTACTCTGTTGGTGCATCCCCCGGTACATCGCGGTGCTGCAGGCCGCGGTGCAGTATGAGGAGGTGCTAGTAAGAGGCGGTACTGCCTCGTAAACCTTAGATTTACTTCTGGCTGGCCGCCATCAAAGTACCCCATGTACCACTACGTAGAATATATCCTCAACACCATCGTGTAACATACCGCGAGAAGGGAACCATCTCGAGATACTTATCGATGATATTGCCATGAAGAAGAGGTCTGAGGAAGAAAGAAAAGAAAAGTAAGAATGTAAGACTGTTAGAAACTCTTTTAGAAAAGGATGGACACCTTATTCTTCTTTCTCTATCTTTTCTTATTTTTCTCTGATTCTCTTCATTTACTCGATGGAAGAAGGAATCTAGTTGAGATACTATTCTAGAAATATAACGTTCACAACAAATTCAGTTGTTGTTCGTTACCAGTTCTTCTAACTTGTAATATGGGCATAGGAAAAATATTAGAGATAAACTTACAACGTGGTGTATAGTAAAGCTGAAAATAAGAAGAAATGGTGTTGTTGAGATGATCGTAACTTTTGAAAGCCAAAGGTTCTTCACAACAGATCGAGAGAAGTTTACGTTTATATGTCTAGTTGAAATATTACTCAGGGGGCGATAGATTAAGTTAAATCGGGTCAATATTTTTTTTCTTTTAGGAAAAATCATACCATGTGAATCCTCCTCCTTTCACAGTTATTTAGTTAGGTTTAGTTATTATATTAGGTAGAAAGACAAAAGAAAGATAGGTGTATATTTAAAACAAGCTTGTTTGGAAACTCTCAGGAGCCCAAACCTTTTCGGATTTTTTATCGCTTTAGGGCTTGTAAGAGAAGGTTGGAAATCGATTTTTACGAATAAAGTGAAACGAACGAGGATCGAAGTTTGATCCTTTCCAAAACCTGTGTGGCCTCTATGAGATGCATCTCATTCATTTATTTTTTATTTTTAACTGAACAACAACGTGTACACATATTCGTATACAAGCGTGTTTACAGCATCGAAATACAAAAGAAAAAAAAACAAAGAGATGTAAGAGAGAGAGAGAAAGGTCGCGATCGAAGAGGTTGTACTCATCGATATGGGATATATCAGCCATCTTGGCGTACACGGGCGTGGATAAAATTTGGTAATAAAATTTGTTCCCGCCAGTTAAGCAGACGGGGCTCTCTGCCAAAAGCGCCTATTAATTCTTTATCTTTCATCTCCACCACTCGTTCACTTCTCATTCTCTCTTTTGGAAACCCACTACCACCACCACCACCAACGGAGAATCTTTTGCAATCCTTTTATTGTCGAAAGAGAGAAAGATGATTTTCAATATCCTATACCATGGTCATAAAATCATTTTACTTCTCTTACTATTTCTTTCAAGATCTCTCCAAACGTTTTCCCATTACACATACACACATATATATATAATTATATAATTGTATAATAATTAATAGTATAATAATATTATAGTAATAATATTATTATTATTAATATATTATTATAATGATTATATTATATAATTATTATATATATATATATGTATTATTTTATTATATTATTATATTATTGTATTAATTATATATTACTATTATAATATTATTATAATATAATAATATAATTGTGTAATATATTATGTAATTATTATATATTAATATATTTATTAATATATATTACTTATATGACATTAAATATCTTATATTATAATTTATTTAATTCGTGAAAAATACACTTTTTTATATTAAAACTTTAAAAATAGTATCTTTCTCTTCTAGATTTTAATTAATATTTTTTTAAATATTTAAAATGTCTTTTTTATTCTCTTTCCAAAAATGTCATTTATATTAAAAACTATAACCCAAAATCGCAAGAAATTTAATCGCATTTATTTCTTAGTTCGATTTAACCGAACCTCCTTACACCTGCTCTCTTTCTTTCTTATTTTCTTTTATTGCAGTGACTTTTAGTTTCCTGAAACCATCAGCATGTCAGTCATCTTATCGTTCAATGCTAATAAGCACGATAAGAAGCATCGAGGGATGTCCGTTCCTTCTGCTTATTCGTAATCGATGCAATAAATCTTGTTTCCTTTTTCACGGTTGGATCTAAGTTTGTTTTTTTTTTGTTTGTTTGTTATTTTATTGGACTTTCTTGACACGACATAGGTATTATTATTAATGCAAATAATGAGCACTTAACATTTACCATTTTGTGAAAGTTTTTGTTTGTACTACTTAAATTGTTCTAGAAATTGGATATTACATTATGTGATTAGATTTTATCGGATAATTTTTCCTCTATCTATCTTTATCTTTACTTTTTTTTTTCTTATCATCAAAGGCTTGTCATCTCGAGAGAATGATCAAATTTATTTTATTATTTTCTTCGAAAGTATTCCAATTTTATCGATGATAATTTTATCTGATCGTTATAATGCCATTATATTGAACATAACTATCTTATTACAGAGAATTACATTTATATTATGTATATATATTTTATTTTTTAAAAGTAATTTTAATACATTACTTACCTTTCATCAATTATTAAATTGTATCTTGACAACATTTATAAACCGGTTAACTTAAAAATAAGTTTTATGTTGATTTTCTTTTTCTTACTGAACATTTTCTTACGTTTAACATTATGTTATTTATAACTAGTATTTTTTTAACAAATAAATATAGAAAATTGTTTTGTTATCTGTTAGAAGTTTAACCGAACATGACGTATACATTGACAGAAGCGCGAACATATTTGTTGATTTATTAACAAACATTATTTTGATAATTAGACGAAACTCGAAGTATATTCAATGAGAGAACTTTTGACAAATTGCATTGGTAAATAATAGTTTTGTTTTGTATTCTTTTATAACTTTTAATTTACAATATTATATACAAGGTTTTCTTTTTATAAGTTAGAAAAAAATGGTCTTGTTAAAAAATACTTAATATAAATATGTGTTATATATAGAAAAATAATATTTTAACCTTCTACAAATAGAATATGTCATTTTTTCTTTTGCAAAATACATAAATATTTAATGCTTAACAGAATAAAAGTTTGAAAAACATTATTGAGTTGATAAAATATAAGATAGTAAAAGTAACGTGTAGTAATGTATATTTAGTAATGGATATTTTTTTAGTAGATAGATAAAAGGTTATAACCACATTAACGTTAATAACAAACCATATTTTATGTCGTTCTCAATTCTATTCACAATTTTTTTTTCTTTTAATAAATTTTCCATTTACTAATGACGATAGTAAAAGAAGAAAAAATAAATAATCACGCCTATGATTAATTTCATCGTATGTAAACTTAATACACGTATGATTTTTTAAACCATTTTATCATTGAACCGATTTATTTTTTTGATGTTATAAATATTTAGAAGAAAATCATTTATATAATTATTTTTCACTCGGCTAGACATGTTATATATTAAACTATCGAAAATAACAACTTTCATCGATACTCAATGACGGTATACTAATAGAATATTATCGAACAGCACCAATTACTAATGGAATATTAACGAGATTGATTAATTAGTTAACAGAAATGGATACCTCCACGTAGTTGGTGTTTTTTATCACTAACACGTTGTATAATAATACTACTGAGAAGAAAGAAAAAAGAAAAAGAAAAAAAAATCAAGAAAGAAAAAAAATCAGAGAAAGGGAAAGAAGTGAAGAGAAGATATTTGATATCTGGTCCAGCGTGGGTGAGACTGGATGGTCCTATAGATGGGAAGTACCATGGCAGAGAAAATGAGAAAGAAAGAAAGAGAAAGAAAGAAAGAAAGAAAGGAAGAAGAACGAGGTCCTGTCCAACCAAGTGAGATCGACGAAGAAGATAGTCGATACCTCTGGGAAATATCGGTATCGATAGTCGATCGGGCCTAAATGGTTTATGCGAACGATCGACCTTCGACCTCTTGTAATAACTGGTAAGGAATCTGCCGCCTGATCTATTGGATCGCGAACTCGATCGTCTTACACCTTGCTCGTGAAGAGACTTCAGAACGTTATCTTCTTTGTTCTTCGAGGATTCGAACACGATTATGTTTATTACGTATAGTCCACCGTTCTTATGATAAATCTTCTTTGAATCGAACAATATTTCTTGGCACAACTTCTTCTAACATCCAAAGACACTCCCTAACGTAATTGCAAATCTTTTTAATCCTTTGAGAGCAAGTTAAAATTAAAATTGTTTCACCTTTTTTGATAGAAACATTTTTAAACTTACCTCAAAATTATTGCAATAGTTGTATAGGTTTATATTTCATCTTATTTAGGTATAACAATTTGATAATATCTTCAACAAATGTTTTTAATTCCTTAATCCTTTGGGGCAAAATGAAATTAAAATTGACTCACCTTTTTTTATAGAAACATTTTTAGACCCACCTTAAAATTATTGCAATAACTGTTTGCTCATTGGTTTATGTATTTCATCTTATTTAGTTAAAGCAATTTGATAATATCTTCAACAAATGTTACAAATATTACAAATGTATTCAATTGTGTTTGCAACATTAAACATTCCAGTTAATCTATTGTTCCAAAGGGATAGGTTTATTACCACAATCATTTTTTCATTTCCTGATTTTATTTCTAACATGAATCTATTTTATTATCTAAAATCCTATAATTGCAAATACTTCAAGATTCAGATCTATGAGGTGCAATGATCAAGTTTTTGCTCTATAAGATGAAATTGTAGAACAACAAAAAATGTGTTCTACATAGAAAGGGAGAATGATTAGAAAAGAAATTAGGATAAAAAGGAATAAGAAGATGTACACATATCAAGTTGAAGTAACCTGATCACCTGGTTGACTCGGCACACGATCGACGAAGAAATCACGCGAGAGATAGAAACCAAGAAGATGTATATGTGTATGTTTGTGTGTGTATATAAGCAAGATAGAAGCTCGAAAAGCCCCCCGATAGTCGTTAACGTTTCCTTCTTCGGCATCTGAGGAATACGAACGTAAATTATTCTCAGGGATCGCGATTAGAGGTGGCCGGCCAACCACCTGCCGGATTCACGCACGAAGACTGCCAGGTATTAATAATCCGAGGATTTACGAGATTCTCGATCGTCGGTGATCTTCCTTCGTTAAGAAAAGAGACGCCTTCATTGTCGATCTTGACATCCTATTCCCTTTTTTACTTCCACTTTCCTTTTTGATTTCTTTTTTTTTCTTTCTTCTTTCTCTTTCTCTTTCTCTTTCGCACGATTATTCTCGATCTATCAACGCGTAAATATATTAAACGAGAACACGTTTGTAAATAGCAGCAATGTTGGCTGGATTACTCGGTTAATTTGACATGCTTTAAGATTTTATCGTTCATGGTTGGATCGATCATATAATATGATGATATTTCAAGAAAATTATTATTGTCATATTATTTTTATGGATTTTTTTTAACTTTGATTTCTTAGTTGAATTTTATAAATATAGATTGTTCATTATAAAACTTCTTTATTTATTAAGATCGTTTGATAGGTAATACGATGATTTAAAATGAAAATTATAATTGTTGTGTAATTTATGTATTTTAATTTTAAATTATAGATTATTCATTAAAACTTGTTAATTTATAATGATTGTATGAGATAACGTCTATGGGAACATAATAATTTATCCTATGATTTTTATCTTATCAAATTCGTGAAAATAGTTCAATAATAGTTAGTACAAAAATCAATTCTATTTAAATAATTTATATCTTTGTAATCTAATAATTATTACAAATATGATTACGTATTACCACTTTAATGGTCACACGTCTGTGTAATGAAACATTGCCAAGGGCTTGTAATATTATTGAAGAATTAATTTAAAAAAAAATCTGTACGAAAATTCACGAACAACATTAACAATTTCATTACAAATTTAATATTTTTTTTATAATATTAATAATAATAATAATAATAATAATAATAATAATAATAATAATAATAATTTGATAGTATCATACATATTTTACACGAGCGGCTATTAAGATGTTAATAAATTATTTCAATATAAATTTTCAAAATGAAAGAGGAAAGCGGAGGTGGTGAAGGTGAAGGCGAAGAAAAAAGATAGATAAAAATAAAACTTACCTGAGTGATATTATCTAATAATAAGAATATTAATATAATCGGTAGAAAATCTTTTAGATGATAGTATACATATATATACTTGAAGATTATCTTCACACGACGAGAGGGAAGTATATCAGTTTGGTCCATCGAACACACAACACGTACCTTTCCCTTCCTACGTGAATAATAATATTACCGCGAGAAGGGCTCGACGGATGCGCACAATGGGCTTTTGTCGAGGATAGGCGTCCAGTCGCGCGCGTAAACGCTGCGCATGCACGTACAAATACACACAGATAAATACAAACACATACATTCGCGAAACACCATAAATCGCATGACGACTACGACTATGACGACCCCCTTGTGTTCCGCCATCTTTTTCTTACTCCTACTCCTTCGATTCTTCCTTCCTTTCTTTTTTTTTTATTTCTTTCTTTACGTCCCTAATTTTTATCTATTCTTTAAATAATTATTTTAATTTTTGTATAACATAGAAAATAATTATTTTATGAAATATTATATGCTAATATATAATAATAAAATATTATTATATATTATATATTATATTATATATAATATATATTATAAAATAATATTATATATAATAATATAATAATAATAATATATAATATATAATATTATATAATAATATAAATAAGATGAGTTATTTTTTTTTACAAATTGTTTCATTTACGTTTCTCTATCTTTGTTTGTTTGTTTCTATTTTTTTAAATATGAATTATTTATCATATATATCAAACAAATATCATTGGTTAGAAAGTATCCCTGATTTATTTCGATAGTTGTTCCACACAATGTTCCTAAAGTATTATTTTATTAAACAATCAAGCGTGACAGTTTCTGCAATATATTATTATTATTTTATTGCGAATCGAATCGACGACGATATTTCTCTTATTTATGCCTTTTTTTATTGTCTCTATTTTTTCTTTCCTTTTTTTCCATGTCATTGCAAAATGAAATGTATCATTTACCGATTGCAATATGTCATTGTCACTAATGTATATAATGAAATATAAATTTAATTTCTCGAATAAACGTAATACTTTGTTGTTCGATTAAATACGACTAGCATAATGTAATATCCTCATTGAAGTTTTATCTTTTATCATATTCTTCATGTTCGTTCTATCATCTAGGAAAAATGAAATGAATCAATTCGCGAGGGATCTCTGACTTCAATAAAGTTGTAAATGTTATTGCGAGAACGTATCCCGATCGTTTCGTGTCAATAATATCCCTACAATACAAACGATAAACTCAACTTTTTGTTGGGTTTGTATTCAATATGAAAATAATACTTCAGTGATTTATTAATTATTACTCTTCGATTCAAAGCTTTATCGTACTACCAACGCAATGCAAAACGTTCCGAGGCTACTATATATATAAATACATATACGTATGTTCGTTCAATCAGAAGTCGCATGATGTTTCGCGTGTGTAATAATAAAAACGTAGAAAAAAAACAAAATCTCAATAACGATCATTCTTAATTCGCATATTAATATGAAAAAACAAAAAAATTGTTGACTTTTTTTTATCTGCAATAATATTATTTACGATTAATCGATGGTAATAAATAATAATAATAATAATAATAATAATAATAATAATAATAATAATAATAATAATAATAATAATAATAATAATACTAACACGATTCAATAGATGAATAAAAAAAACTGATAGTCGAAACTAAAATACTTTGTTGAATATATTATTCAAGGTTTATTTAAGAATTAAATATTGTCTTGAAATGTGTGTGGAAACAATAAAAAAAAAATGATATTCGATCTGGTTTTAAAGTTCACGATTTGGCAAAGGGTGAGAGGGAGAGGGTGAAAATCGCCTCGTCGTAAATTACGACGAACTAGCATGAGCTCAGCGATAAACGCGTAATTAACTAGGTGCGCACGCGCGCACTTTAAATTATTACGAATGGGACAGGGTTTACCCACGTAGATAGGAGGAAGGAGGTGTAAGTTTGTATGCATGCGTACTGTGTATATATATACTACGCGCAAACTCACACCGGATTTGCGATTCTCGCGAATTAGGTTCGATATGATAACGCACAAGAGGCGAATGATGATTAAAATGAAAAAGAAGAGACAAATAAAAACCCACAAACGGAAACATACATACACACATACATACACAAAATAATGCACAAATCACGTCGTATGATATTCTTTTATCTTTTTTCAAAGAAATTAAAATGTGATTCATTATTGATATTATTATTACTAATATTATTATTATTATTATTATTATTATTATTATTATTATTATTATTATTATTATTATTATTATTATTATTATTATTATTATTATNTATTATTATTATTATTATTATTATTATTATTATTATTATTATTATTATTATTATTATTATTATTATTATTATTATTATTATTATTATTATGAATATTATTATTATCATTTATTATCATTATTACTGTAAAAAGTAAAATACTAAAAAAAGAAAAATTTTCTGAAATTTGTGTAGGACAATTATGATCATATTTAAAATATATATTTACCCCTTTCATTTATGTAAATAAATTTTGTTATTTTCTCGTAATTATATTGGAAGGACAATAATGATTGAAGTCTTCATCTTCTTCTTCTTCTTCTTCTTCTTCTTCTTCTTCTTCTTCTTTCCTTTATCAAGATAATAGCGAGAAAAGGAATACGAAGTAAAACAAAAATTTCATCCAGATATAATATTGGAAGTTTGTAGTGGATGAATAAAGAAGTGGATGATAGGTAGTTAGGATAGAACATGAGCAATATAGTCTTGAGAATAAATTAATATATTTTTAATGGATATATGGTACGTACTATCTTGCATCCTGGATTTTATGGCATCGCTTTATTCTTCTCATTTCTTTTCTTTCTCTTTCTCCTCATCCCCTCATTTCTCCCACTACTTTCCACCGGCCCAACATTTACGCTCGATGTGAATAGGTGAATGAGAGGGTCAAAGGAAAACGCATCCCTTTTTTTTTCTTTCCCTCCTTTCTTTCTGTATCTCTTTGTCATTATCTTGACTTATCGCACCCCCCTGCCTAGATCTTTTTTATAAGTTCTTCTATTATATACATATACCAGGCGAAATTTCTATTGCTTTAAAATTTTAAATAATATCCGCGATTCGACGAACACTTGCTTAGTTTTTTTCTTTTTAAATCTTTTCTTTTCTTATTTTTTTTTTCTTTACCGGCTACGTGAATTAAATAAAACGAGAATCTTCCATATTATTTCGGATCTAATTATATACATTAAATACACATGCTTGTCTCTCTCTTTCTTTCTTGTATTGACATACACTCACACAGACACTCCACACAAACGTATCCAAACGAACATATATCCACACATACACATAATTCGAAATTTTTCTTCTTTTTCATCCATTCTAAACTATCTTTTTATTTCTTTCTCTCTCGCACTAATCACACATGGAAAAAAAAATGAAAAAAATCACGCACTCACATGCACACACAATTCGCACTTTTTACCTTCGTTTACTATCGATCACTTATATCGTTTTAATTATTGACCGTAGTAGTTCATTTCGAACTATATTCATTCGTAATATATTTTATTGCACATTCTCCTCTCTTCGTTTATCTTTGACCTCGCTCGCGTTCGCTCTAACGAAAGATAAATTTTCTTTCTACAAATCGCCGTGTCACATTAACTCGCTCTGCAGATATGTTGGAACTGNATATATATATATATATATATATATATATATATATATATAAGTTGTTTTATTTCTTTTACTTTCTTGGTATTTTGTCAAAGAATAAATCGTTGACGATCTCTCTATCTTTTTTTATTTTTTTAGTTGATATCTTGAAAACACGTTACTAATTCGTAACTTATTTAAAAAGTTTTTTTTTTCTTTTCATTTTCTTTTCTTTTTTTTTTTATTATATTCTCTGTCTCAATATCCCAGTCTTTGGAAGTTTTCAAATAGATATATATATAATTCGTCCACGAAGAAGTTATCAAAGTTATCTAAGAAGACTTCTTGTCAACGTTTATAAATTTTTGACAACGCGTTTATTATTATTCGAACGATTCAGATATTCATTCTTTCAGAGTGAATAGAATATCGAAAGTTCGAAATAAAAACGAACGTTTAATGTCTTCTTCTTCTTCTTTTCTTTTCTCATTTTGTTTTTGACTTGATAAAAAATGAACTTACAAAAAATCAGACTAAATGATCGAATAATCGTCACTACGTCGTGGACGGTGAAGTTGGTACCGAAATAGGTGACGTAGGAGTACTAGACTCCCTTCCATTCGACAATGTTGGTGTGGAAGCTCGATGCTCGTTCTGATTAATTCCAGGTGTACATGATCTTTTGTTATTACCAAGTAGACTGTCGATAGAAAATGGATTCAGCCTTTTTCTCTCCTCGCGACCCTTAACGGACAAATCTATGCTGCTACTTTGAACATCCTCTTCGCTACTTTGTTGCCTAATCAGTCGAGTAACGTTGTTGTTGTTGTTATTGTTGTTGTTAATGTTGTTATTGTTGTTGTTACTACTACTATTATTAGCGGCAAGTCTAACAGCAGCAGCTGATATATTAACCAATTCGCGTCTTCTTTCTAAAAGACTCAAACTCCAATGATGAATACCTTCTTGATGATTCAAATGATCCAAACTCAATGTTGAATTAGGATTTTGCGTATTGGTACTAGCGTTATTCGTAGTTTGTCTTTGATCCGTTTGATCGCTATTACCGTTGATCAATCTTGGATAAGATTCGCCATCTATGGAACCGTCGGCTGCCGAATCAACCCTTTCGCTTCCACTTTCGCTACAGGAATCCAAACCCCCGACAACATCGATCTCTTCATTAGCATCGTTACCCGAACCGGAGACGCTGCTATTCTCATTGTTGCTACCTAAGGAATGACCGAAGGAATTTCCAAGATGGCTGCTCAGAGAATTGCTACCCGACGCGGCGGCTGTTCTGGATTCCCATTCGGCTCTCAGTGTCGACAGATCCACCGTTATACCCTGTAACAATTAAATAGAAAACAAACAAATAACAAAATAATTTTCCACAACAAACATTTTGAACAAATTCATTCCATCAAAATGGTTGATACATTTCAATAGGAAAATTAATTAATTTCTTTGTTTACCTTGGCGGCGAGTTTTCGTTGTTGACGTTCAAGTGCTTTGAGCAATTTCTTTTGCCGCCTTTCACGTTCTTTTCTCCTCAATTCTTCCGGTGGTATTGGTTCGCCGCTGCAACTTTGTGGATGAGCGTTGTGTGCCGGCCTACCTGGTCCCTTCTTCGTGTGTTCCTTTTTCCTCCACTTAGCTCTACGGTTTTGAAACCAAACCTGAAATCAACCCAAACAAAAAAAAACGATTCCTTTTTTTTTATATACAATTAAACATCCCTTCGAAGAAAAATGTTCTTTAAATTTCTTTTCAAAAATTTTGTTATATATTTCAAAATGTAAATCACTAAATTCTACCCCCATCCCCCCAAATCATTTAAATCTCTTTATTTTCTTTAGTTTCGGCAAAAGATTTAGAAAATTACGAGAGAAGAAAGGAGGTACAATGGTGTGTGCTTGTCTCTCTTACTTCTTGTTGAACCAACGAAGGACCAACGACCCCCGAGGGTGTTCTGATACATCAAGAACGCTAACCCTTTGCTCGTGTTCGCGTGAATATTCGCGTAGCGTGAAGCACGATTTAGGGATGGCGTGCGGAGTCAACGTGTGCAAGAAAGGGAAGAGAAAGGGAAGGACAGGGGAATGAGAAGAAAATAGAGAGAGAGAGAGAGAGAAGAGAATAATGGGAATAAGAGAGAAAGAGAAAACGAACACAAGGCTCGCGCGTAGGAGGAGGTGGCAGGAGGAGAGTGAAAGAGAGGGATGAAGACATTAGTTCAGAGGGTTGGCCAATACGTGGCGCTGCTCTCACACGCAACCAAAGATCAATAGCCCCCTTCGACCGCTGAAACACCTTCATCACGTCGTACGCCTTTATGACTTCTCCCGACCATCATCTCTAATCGTGCGTTCTCTCTACTACAATTTGCTCGACAACGTTGGAATTTCAGGAACACCGGTTAAAATGTCCTCATAAATTTTCCTCTCTCTCTCTATCTCTCTTATTCTCTCTCTTGTCTTTCTCAACCCCCTTTTTCCTATTTCACTTTCTTTCTATTTCCTCCAAAAATTGATCATCAAATGAAAATATTTGTTTTTCTATTTTTTTTTTCATATTACAATAAGTAATTATTAATCAACGTAATTAATTCGAGTCAAACTTGATATAACATATATAATAATAGGAAATATAAAAGACTTAGGTATTATTTAAATAAATAAAAAAATATATTACATAGGAGTAAACCCTAAAAAAAGTTTTTGAGTTTATTGTGTTATATAAATTATATTATTATTTTATATAGTATTATTTTATATTATATATTTTATATTATATTTATATTTAAATATATATTTATTATTATTATATATATATGTATATAATTATGTATTCAGGGACGGGAACACTGGCGGAATTTGGTATTTGCGGAAATGAACTTTCGAATTCCTAATGCCAATTAATAATAATAATAATAATAATAATATAATTATGTATAACCATTTAAATTATATTTATTGTATTAAAATATTATTTCTTTAGCAAAATTTACATTAGAAATATTAATTTAAAAAACGCACGACACTTTGAAGCAGATAATATAATACAAATAACCCAATATTTGTTTAACGATCGAACTCAATCTTCATCTTGAATATAATTAATATTTTCTATCTTTCCTATGCATGTATATTAATATTTACAAAAATGAAAACTAAATAAATATAGTAAGTGAGATTAATTGATTGGATCAAGAAGATCAGTTTTAAAATCGATTTGTAATTAAAACAATTAATCAATACGTTGGGAGGTGGGGGGAGGAGGGACTAGTGCTTTCTATCGATCGATCTGTCAAGCGAGAGTACAGATTATGCAAATTCATTTAATATTTTCGCGTGGGTATGCGAATACAGACGACCGATAATTATCGGCACTTCCGTGCACACGAATGAACGAACGAAGGAACGAAGAAACGATGGAATGAACGAAGAAGAGCATTAAGAGAAATCGGTATGGGTGCAGCTGTGGCTTGTTAAGAGTGATACGTGGGAAAGCGTTAGAGTTAAGGTTATTACCGTTACATGTCAGAAACTATCGCTTAACGATAACGTCTAACAAACTGTTCTATGACCAATCACACGTCAGGAAAATACCAGTGGCATCCTCTTTCGTGTTTCCCCCTAATACACGGCGCTTTTATAGCTATCTTTAAACGATAACTTCGTGTCTTTACTTCTAATCGTGAAATTATTGAAAAAAAAAGAAAAGAAAAGAAAAGAAAAAAGAAAACACCCGAAAGAAAACAAAGGTCTTCGTTGTAAGATAAATCACAAAAAAAAAGAGAGTACACATATATACATATAAATAAATAATATAAAAATAAATGACCATTAATACAAATGTTACATGAGAAATGTTCTCAAAAAAAAAAAAAAATGGAAAGAAATGATAATGAATGGTTTGAAATTTGTTGTATGCTTTTCTTCACGAATCCTTCGAAGTGCTCCCGGGTTTTAGTCGATTTTACGATGTCATCCGCTTATCTCTCTCTCTCTCTCTCTCTCTTTCTCTCTTTCTATACGTGACAATATTTTTTAAACGCTCGTCTAAAAGCACCCGTATTTCGTGAGGTTATCTATCGCGGGGATCGTGTCTATCTAATCTAAAAGAACCGTTTCCCATCGCGGTGATGTGTCCCTTTCTAGAAAAGAAAGAGAGAAAGAAAGAGAGAAACACCGGCTGTGTGACACCATGTCACCAGTTTAGGTTATCATCCACGATCTCATTCGTTCTATTTCTCTCACTGATTATTACTCTCTCTCACAGATTTATATTTGATATTATATTCGAATATAATTTAAATTTATCTGATATTATATTATTAACAAATTGTTAAACAATATTTTCACTTTCCTATTTTTTGTTTTTGGTAATCATCTTTAAATTATCGTATTAAATTTAATTTTATTATGCATTAAATAAATATATAATCTTAGATATTGTATTTTTGTATTAAATTTAATTAACAAATATAATTATTTTAAATATATATATATATATATATATATTTCTCGTAGATATTTTCTAACAGAAGTTGAACGAAAGCTGCCGCCCGAAGCGTGTCTAAGCGCGTAAATTTAAATATCCTTGGTTAAGAAGGGCCTGGTAGTAAAAGGGAGGGGTAGCGTCCTTTCGCAGATCAGCCGTGAAATTAAGGGTCCACCCTAAGGTTGGTTCTCTTCTCTGATGGAGAGGATCGATTGGAGTACTTCTTTGATAAAGAGAACGGAACACGTTTGATATTTAATAACTTTTTATATATGATTTTTTTTTATTAATGATATCTAATTTAGGAAAATAATTCTTTTATAAATTATATGATGACTTTATAATGAATATAAATTAACATATCTCACAATTTATATTATTTATTATATTATCGTATGCACGTACGTATTTTATTTGAAATTATAAATATTTTTATAAGAAATTATTTTTATTAGAAAAGTATCTTAATTAATTACTTGATAAGAAAATATTTTTGTAAGAAAAATATGTTAATTAATTACTTCATAAAAAAATATTTTTATAAGAAATTATTTTTATTAGAAAAGTATTTTAATTAATTACTTGATAAGAAAATATTTTTATATAAGAAACTTATTTTAATTAATTATTTTAATTAACAAACAAATATATATTTACCTATATTAATAATTGACATTATTTTATTCACTCGTAATTTTTTTTTCTATCTTTTGTAACAAACAAACAAAAAGAAATTAATTGGTTAATAATAAAAATATTAGTCATAGATGTATATACAAGAAATAGTAGGTGTAATAATAGTAAGATAAAAATTGACGTTGAATAATGGAAAGTTAGTAGTTCACTTTTCGTCGATAGGCTACCTTAAACATCCATAGGGCACCGGTCATTATTTAAATAGAGACGATCGATTTGAAGAAGGAACGAGGGTTGCTTTATACGAGATAGATCTCTTTCGGTTTAGCACCCTCGAAACATATTTGACCGGGATTCGGCTCGTGTGTGCGTTAGCTTTTCTTTCTTCGAGAGTTAACCGCATTCAGAATGTAGCAGATGGACTAACTACCCCCATGAGAGAAAAAGAAGAAGAAAAAGGTAGGAGAGAAAAAGGGAAAGATAGTCGGGGCCAAGGGGCAAAGGTTGCTTACGCGGAGCCCACCCCCGACGTCTGTCGAACATCAACCCCTCGAAACACGATTCTGAAGTGACTTTAAATTTTGTTCGTATCACTAAGACCGATCTCGAAGTGTAGTGTCTATAAACGAAAAATACGCCGAACGTAAAGTGCGTCGTCGAATCGACGCTCTTCTATTTCTCTCTCTCTCTCTCTCTCTCTCTTTCTTTCTTTTTCTATCTCTCCCTTTCGCATTATGAAAATGGTCGAATAAAGTTACGTTTTCTTTACGTCATAACTTCCCTCATACATGCGTATCTAAAACGTTAACGATTTTTTTATATGACATACATTTGTCTTCTTTCTCTTTCTCTTTCCCTTTCCTTTTTCTTTTTTTTTCTTTAAGGTTCGTTCAAATATTTGTATACTCGTGATTTGTAAAAAAGAAATAAAAAAATTGTGTTCATCTTTGTTAAACCAATCATCTTGGTGCAACGAAAGTTATAAAAAAAAAAAAATAATAATGTATCCATCTAACCACGAATAAATTTGGAACTTTTTAGAATACACACACACACACCAAATATGATCATTTTATTATTTATCTAATAATTTTGAAAATACCGTCTACAAAGTATCACAGCTAGTGCTAGGTGGGGTAAGAGGAGGTTACTTTACAAACTATATATCAAGCTTTAAACGTTTGATACGAGCTTAAAGACTTTGTATTCAAAAGATGCGACACCTGCGCAAGAATATATTTTATCGTCAGTTACAACTACCCAAGCGTTAAGAGGATCATCTCTTCAGTAAAGAAAAAAAAAAAAAAAGTTGTCTTTTGGTATTCTGATCAAGCTAATAATCTTTATAAAAAGGGAGCAAAAAAATGTAAGAAATAAAAAAAAATATGAAAGAAGAGGAAGGAATAATAAAGGTACTTACAGCTACGCGGCTTTCTTTAAGTTCAAGTCTGACTGCAAGGGCTTCTCGCATAAATACATCGGGATAATGACTCGACAGGAACGCTCGTTCTAATTCCTCCAGTTGCCAGCTACTAAAGTTTGTCCTGCTCCTTCGTCTTTTGCTACCACCTTCGTCCGATTCAGCGTCGCATCCTGAAATGAGAAAATAAGAAAATTCCTTTCAAAAAAAAAAATATATAACACCATTGTCGTTAAAAATAGTTTTAGTAATTAAAGTAAAACTTAACAACGTTTTCCTTTTGTTCATCAATTAGAATTATCAACAACAAAATTTCGTGTGTTTATTAAGTGGATAATTATTATTGCTATCAAGTAGAAAAAGAATACTAAAACATGAGCAATTTATCTAATAGTTTATTTTATTAGAACAGAAAAACATACGAATAAATTATTATTTGATTTAAATATCGTCAGTTGTTAGAATTTATTCAGACATTAATTTAACATCGGATAGATAATAATATTATTTTTGGAAAAATAGCATTATTATATATTAATTATATTATATTATTATAATATAATATATAATATATATATAATAATATAATATAATATTATAATATAATTTTATTTATTATTTAATGTGTTATTTTTGTTAACAATAACTTTANATATTTAATAATATATAATATATATATAATAATATAATATAATATTATAATATAATTTTATTTATTATTTAATATATTTTAATATATTATATAAATTAATATTATATTATATTATTATTATATAAAATATAATTTATATATTAAATATATTTTTGTATTAAAGTTATATTATTAAATATGTTAATATAATACACTGATTAGATAGAAAAATTCGTGTATACAATATACATATATATGAATATATAAGATATAAATTCTTAGAATTTATAAAAAGATTAAATTAATATCGAATAGATAGTAATATCATTTTTGGAAATAACTGTGTTTTATAAGATCGATGAATAATAAAAAATTCCTTCATGTGTTTGTGTGTAGAATACATATAAATACATAATATTCGGTATATTGAATACATTTTAACTGTAATAGATATACCTAATAGGAATAAGTAATCGAATCAATTTTTATCCGAATGAAATTTATGAGAACGCTGACCCCACTGACGAAAAGGCAGAGGCCACTTTCTCGTAAATGCTTACGGTGCTTTGAAAAAGGTTCTCTAACAAACGAAGAAAGACGTTTCGTGAGTCGCATGTCCGACTCAGAACAATTTCGTGCGCTATGTCTGACTTCCATAAACGAACGAAGACGTTTGAATCGAGAATCCGAGGCCTTATCTGAAGTAAAATAGTCGACGAACAAACATGGAGCAAAACCATCATACACCGATCTACCCTCTTCTTTTAACCACCCCACAGCCAACCACCACCACCACCACCATCACCACCACTACCACTTCAAATCTTCTTCTTCTTCTTTCTTTTTCCTCTATTTGTGCAGATAAAGCGAAATACGAATCTGAAATCTCGACATATTGAATAAACATGGAATTTCAGTGATTTTACGAGAATGTTCCAGCATCCGGTAGGTCCGGTATCTTCCTCTGGGATCTGCTAGTCCCGGTGATCGTTTCGTTTCGTCTATCCTTTTCTCTTCTTTCTACTACGGCGAATCTCTTTTACCCGTACTCATATATACATATATATATACAATATCTACATATGTATGCTAATATACCAGGGAACACACGGAATTGAATAAAAGATCGGGAATTATGATTGACTTGGCGATACTTGACCGGGAGAGGATTCTTATCTTAATCGATATATGTATAAATGTATATGTATATATATATTTATGCATACGTATATTATATCGTATACGTGTAATATGTGCTTTTGTGAAACGGGAAAGGAAAAAGACGACGAAAGGAGGATCCCCATTCTCTTTCTCGAAATTCCATGCTCGATCACGAAAATAGACCGTTATGAAACAAAACTCGTAGTATTATCGTTCGACTTTATTGCGTGTTCGCGAATATGCCATCAGAATAATAAAATTTTCACATCCTTTGGTTAATGCGAACTTATTGTTAGTTGTTGTTACTTTATTTTCTTACGAAATGAATTCTTTTACGAAATATAGAGATCCAATTTAGGTTAAATTAAATTATTTTTAATTATTTTGAACTCGAAGATATGAATATATAATAAAAATGCATTTAAAAAAATAAACACGTTGATTTAAAAAAAAAAAAAAATCTACTGAAAAATTCACAAACACCATAATTATTAAATGTACCTATTTAATAACTTCGATAATATTAAAATAATTTCTAAAATTGGCAAATAATTTACATAAATACAATGCAAAATTAATGCAAGTATATCTTGATGCACTGTTTTCAAATTACCCTCAGGTTCAACTCGTATATGGAAAATCTTCTTCATTAAATATTCCATAGATGTTCATCGAAGTTAATTCTTTTGATATTTTTTTTTCGTTTCAATATTGCGACAATGATTTACGAAAGTTTATGACCGCTCGGTAATTATGTTAATCGAAATAGAAGAGAAAGAAGAACACGATGTGATCAAGAAAATCTTGAAACAAGTAATATATAACACAAGATAGTCAGAATAAATTCATGGATATTTAAAAGTTTAATAAAAGCGCGACACTCGTTTATCTATTCTTTATTACTAGCATTCCACGTCACCCACTATTATTATCATGAACCGGGTAATTACCAAGAATACCGATAAACATTGGCATAGACCGGCGTTAAATAATTTATGAGATAACGAGTTAAACAATCTTCTTCTCTTGTAATGGTCGTCTTCCCGTTCGGCCATTTTCCGTGAAAGTTACTAACCGAACGTTCTCAACTCATGGCAAATTATTTCTTCTTCTTTTTTCTTTTTTTTTTTTCTTTTCTTTTCCCCCTTTTTTTTATTCGAGAAAACAGAAGAGAACGATGAGTAAGTAATACACCCAACTGAATGATGAATCGAACATGGTGTATAATGAATCGAATAATTTCATAGTCATTTTCGAGTACAACCTGCAATTCTATCGAATTTTCATGAACAACTTACATTTACATTTTCTTATATTCATCTTTTCTAAATAGCCTTTTACTTTACCCATATATCAGTAATAGTTATGAGATTAATAATTGAATCGGGTTTAAGCGTACAATTTACATCATCCTTTTCAATGTTTAATTAATTTATCCTAAGAAAAACATTAATAAATATTAATTAATTTATTCTATAAAGTATCCCTTCCTTTTTCTCATAAAATAAAATGTGTTGCGTTGCATAGAAAAATTTGTGACAAATTAGAAATATAGATAAAATATTTAATATATATAAATACATACGTTTTATAAAATTAGCCGACTAAATTATCGGAGTATGATTATCTAATTATTGTAATTATTTAAAAAAGAAGCGAAAGAAATAATAATCCAATTAGGTGTATTTATACGAGATATAACTCATACGAATAGTCACGAACGAAATTCATAATATATTACGAAACATAGCAGTTAAAACGGTAAAATGTTGATTGTGAAAGATGATAAGAAAAATATTAGGCATTTATGATTTGATACAAAAATTCAAAAAACATTTTCTACGATACCAAAAGTGAATTGAATTTCGTTGCCGGTCGAATTAAAAAGAAACGATTCAAAATCTTTTTGCAAAAAAGAAATCCACAAATACCAGTTCCACTTCACTTTTCCATAACCCCGTTGCAATTCGCAGTTTTACGATGTCATTCGTTTTCCTAGTATCTGCGCTTTTACTCTCATGAAATTCTTCAACTCCTTTTTCATAGCTGACCGTCATTTCCGCGAACACGCTGGAAATACGTCGAGTATCTCCAACGGGTGTTGGGATAAAGAAGAAAGAGAATAAATTCTCGCTCGTTAAAACCAACGAACGAGCAAGTTCTTTGAAGAAATTGCCAAAGTTTTTCTAACATTTCGGCCCCAAGTTTCGCATTTCGTGACTACGAGCCAACCATGATTTATCGACTCTTCGACTGATCTCTTCCTCTTCCCTCCCCCTATTCTCCCGTTCTAATCCGTTACTTTCAAAAGATAGTTTAATTATTGCTAGAATCAACTTATCTCTTTCAAGTAAAATCTTCTTTTTCTCCTTGACATTAGACACCGTTAGAATTAATCTAACGAGATCTAATATAATCATCTTTGGAATCTCTCAATTTAAAAGCCAATGTTTGTTGACCTTTAACATTATTCCTCGTTTGTTTCAAGAACGATCAATGCAAATTTCATTCCCTACTATGTCATAACATTGAGTAATATTTAAACTATGATTTATTAATACATGAAAATAAAAATCTAAAAAAAAAAGATATGACACACAAATTATTTAAGATTTAATAATCCAAATTTTTCCTTTCGTGAGATAATATCTCTGTTTGTGAACTTTATTAAATTTATTTATCGAACATACATATATACATATATTCCAATGATTTAATATGTTTCAAAGAAGAGAGACGTCAATGTTTAAGTTTGAAGAAAATAAAATAAAATAAAAAAAAAAAAAAATTTTTCATATTTGTGTGTGTATATAATATTCGAATTTAATGAATAGCTTTGGAAACACGGACTTATACATACATCGGCCAATTAAGATCTAACGTCTACGTAAAATCATATAGGTAAAGTAAGCACGTATATATATATGACCATAAACATCGCCGAAAGGATGGAAGGAAAGAAAAAAATAGAAAAAAACTCATCGTGTCGCTCATTAATCAACGTAATTAGATTCGATTTATTCCCAAGGCGTTTTGCTCGAACCGTGGTAACGGTGGATGGATATCGATCGGTTCCTCTTCGTTATTGATAATCCGTAATTCATAATAAGTACTCCGACTGGCTATCGTGCACGGTGGCAGCTTGAAGGATTATCCTACTTAATAATAAAAAGAATAACTCTTCTCGTAAATTTTGTTTATAAGAAGAAAGCACATGTTTTTCGAAATTAGTTTTTATGTTTCATTTTCAAAATATGTCCCTTCTTCTTTACTAACATTGATAAAGTTCATTATTATTTTACAATTTTATTATAATCATTTTCTGTTCTTCTTTATATATATATATATATATATATATATATATATATATATGTATGTATTACAAGATTAACCTTAAAGAACTCTCAATTTTTTTTCGTATCATTAAAGAAAAAAAAAAAGAAGAAATAATACAACGTAAGATTTATACAAGTAAAAGTAAGTAATGCTGAATGTAATTTATACGTATTATTAGAAAACATATTAACCTTCGTACACGATCAGGATCATTAATTTTATGTATGCGTGAATAACATAAAATGTGATTTGTATAAAAAGAAAATTATTATTATTTATTGAGAGAATTCATAAAACAACACGTTGACACCTATAAAAATGATTGTATGCAATTAAATTGACTTGAAGAAATCAAGAATGATAATAAAAATTTAAATACACATATGTATATATATATGTTACGATACATAATTATTGTGGTAAGAAAAAAGTATATGTAAGAAATTATGTCAATAATACTATCATCAAAAGGATTTAACGAAAAATCTCATACTCAGAAATAAAAATATATTCTTTCTTTTTTACTTTGTTAGTTATCCAGACGAAGATGTCGGTGTAATAAAACGACGAACATAACATAACAGAACAGAACAGAACGACGATGTTCTCGTAGGGTCGCGTGTGTCGTTAAGGGAACCCAACGCAGTGCTAACGTATCATCATACGATTATGCCACGCGAAAAAGCCCGCACGTCGTCGCGTACTAACAACTCACCTTATTTTGTCCAGGCATGCAACGTGTGAGTAGGTTAGGTAGGTATCCACCTACAAGGTGCAATCATAAATTCATTTCCTTTTGCTAACTTCTTCCTTTTCATTTTTACCTTTTCCTTTCTTCCCTCCTCACCCCAAATTTTTCCTCAAAAGAAAAAGTGAACATCATCATCTTGGTAATAATAATATTAGGAACAATCAAATGTTAGTGGTTTTTAAAATTAATATTTTCAAAAGATAATTTTACAAAAACAATTTTGTTATACAGTTTATAACACAATAAACTTTTTGTACATTTTAATATAAAAACAATAAAAAGGTAGGTGGATTTAATTTGATTAAACCGATAAAACATCAATTGTTGTTTTTTCATTAAAATTTAAAGAAAAAAAGGAAATAACATCGTATTTGTAATGCAATAAACATGTGAACTTTGTTTCACTTTAATATAAAAACAATAAATGGATAAGTGGATTTAATTTGATGGAACCGATAAAACGTTAATCGATTTTTTTGTTAAAATTTGAAGACAAAAAAGGAAACATTGAAAGATCATATCGAGTATCGTTAAAAGTATACAATTAAATCATAACTTCTTAATTATCATTTATAACTTTATGAATAAATAATGAGAATATGAGTAAGAGATATTGGAAAGAATAAAACGGACAAGTTGAAAAGTAAGAATGGAAGTTCTTACTGACTCTGATTCTCATCTCACAAGAAGACATATCGTCTTTGAAGACAGTGAAACTTTGGTGATGATGGTGGTTATACCTAGTGGTGGCAGGTTGTTTCAGGCAAACTGCGGAATGGCGTGCTCGCTTAAGACATTTAATGAACCTCCTTGTCTTTACGCACTTACATATATACATATATATCTATGTATGTATTATATTGATACATGATGAGAAATCTACACGGATATACACACATTCAAACTTGGATGAGAATGATAGGTACACACGCGTTTACACTAACATACATACATACATACACACATATACATACACGCACATTCGAAATAACGTGCAATTAAATTGAAATTATACCTGAAGCAACAGTAACAGCAGCAGCAGCAGCATATCGACGGAACGCTTTCGCCTTTTACGTGCTATCTTGACGTCTTTTTGACAGGAACAACCGGTCCCGTGGTTTGTGTGCACGTTTGTTGGAGCACGCGCAAAAAGGGAATAAGGACGTATCGAAAAATGGCAAGGTGCCCTTTAATAGTTCCCTACGAATAACTCTTCTTCTAACGTAATACGAGAAACTCGGATATATTTAAGGGTTTTTTATTTTTTTCAATTCTGGTTTTTATGACATCACTCTTACGATGATCCAGTAAAAAAGAAGGGTTGAAGGAAGGGAATGAGGTGAGGGGTTGTTCTCTCAAGGATAAGAAATGAAAAGTAATGCAATGGATAGACGTCATAATGATACGTCAAGCATTCGCGAGAGTGAAAAGTAATTTTGAATTATAATTATACTCGACGAGATCTAATTTTCTTCGTTGAAGTAAATTGAATAGAATTTTGTTGTTCCTTTTACGTTCCAGAATTGATTTTTCAAGCTTGAATGTTCCGTAGCTCGCGGACAATGAATTATAAAGTTAGTGAGAGAGTCCAACAAAACAAAATAACAAAAAAAAATCCAAATTTCAATGTAATATGATTTCTGGGGAGAAATTATATTACATTATGCGTTCCCTATATATATTTCTCTCTCTCTTTCTCTTTCACGTACTATGTTACGGCCTTCTCTAATTACGCACCAGCCAAAAACCGAATTGAGTTGTGAATGCAACTTTTAATAAAAGAACCCTTGATGGACTGTCCGTTCCTGTGGCGCGGTATAACATGCAATTAAATTGTAATTACAACGCGGCCCGGGCCCACAACGCGTCAAGAACGCCGAATATTTCCATACACCAGTTTCCAACCCCCCTCGTCCTACCTCACGTGTTTTACTCTCTTCGTTTGTGTTACTCTTTCTTTCTATTTATATATATCTATATTCATATCTCTTTTTCCCTTTCCCACCATTTCTTCCAATCATTTTCATTCACCGAATACAAATGTGTTATATAGTTTTTGGCACCCCGTATATACGTAATGTTAATAAAAATATACCAAAATCATTTTTACATTGACAAAAATATAATAATTGGTTTTCAATAATGTTTTGTTTCATTATAAATTAAACATCCTTCTCGTATATTATTTTTCTTTTATTTTAATTAACTCGCGACAGATGGGAATCGTGGTTTGTAGCAGCATTGTCTCTAATTTACCTACCTTCCTCTAATTTACCTGACAATTTTGTGTAGACGTTATAATGGCATTTAAGAGATATGTCATTCAGAAAGTGAATTTGAGTTTCGTAATCACGGACTCTCACCAGTCTCACTAAGACTGGACCGAGCGACTTACAGAAAACAACAACAGACCCCTCTCATTTAGAGGGTAGTCTCTTGTTAAGTGAGAGTCAACGACGTCATTAGCGTTAGGAACGACATCCTAACACCCTTGAGACCGGCACTTTCTACCTGAAACATACCACCAACTTTCCAGGTATTCTCTGTTATACCAGTAAACATAGACAATCTTTCACAATGATGTATATGTACAGGTTTCATATACACATACATATTCATAGAGAATATTTTGTTGCATTTAGATCGAGAAACTGGAAAGATACCGTTATTTTTATTTTATAATAAAATATTATAATATTAAATAAAATTATTATTGTCGTAATATCTTTGAAGGAACAAATGTTACAAATTATTTAACATTTAAGATAAAATAAATTTGTACTAGAAATAGTTTCAATTTTATATAGTTATGATAATTCAATTTTGATATATTTTATTTAATTTTAATTTTTATTATTTTGTATATTCAATTTTCTATATTGGGTTGGCAACCAAGTCATTACTGATTTTAAAAGGTAACCTATCGACAAAATCCGCAAGTATTTACTTGCCAACACAATATTATAATAGTTGTAAATTTTATTTTATTAATAAAATTATATTAAAATAAAAATATTATATCTATATCATGATAAGTTTTAATATAAAGTGTATAAACTCAAAATATATTTTATAATCTCGAAAATAATAAATATTTAATAAACAAAAATTAAACTAATAGAACTTTACACGACAAACATTTGATTCGTCGAAATTGTTACACGTACATAGGTAGGTGTAAGATATATTACAAGGATGCTACAAAATAAGAGCTCATGGTTATCGGACTCAAGAAATTAATATTGCTAAAGAACGATGAATCAATGTTGAAGGGGAATACAATAGAAGGGATAATATAGCAATATACGAGAGAGAGAGAATTAGCACAGAATGCATCCCACGCTACGATACCACGCAAAGGTTAATGCATACGATCTTTCATGATGATTTTCTTTGTTCGAATTATTTTCATACTTTTCCAATTTCGAAAATAATTCCTAATCAACAAAAATTCAAAAAGTACATCTGATTTAATATACTTTTTGTATATTATCGAATATTATTAACCTAAACAAATTCATAAAATTTAATAAACGTACGAAACAAATCAAAATGTGACATATAAAAATATTCAAAATCTTGTTTAAAACAATCATTAAACAATTTATAAATTCCTCTTAAACCTAATGTCAATAAAAATTATAATTATATATACATATCATCAAATGAAACCTTGAAAAAAGAAGATATAACAAATTCATCATCTAACAAAAAACATCTTAATTATAGAAACGTAAACCGGAACGGCAAAAACAGTTCCTTCGTCTATTAAAATCTTCCAACAAAGTAATACGATCCACCCTCTATATTTTATTTTATTTTTCATTCACCCTCATACAAACATACAAACATACATACATATATAAATACGTACACACACATACAATCGGTAGCAGTGTACAAGGTTTTTCAACGATGATGCTAGAAGGTAGTAGGACCCAAGAAAAAAAAAGGGGGTTAATAAAGTAATTTAACCGACGCGAGAGAGTGATAAAAGACACGGAATAGAACGGGAGAATAGGGTGGTTAGGGTGGTAAGGTGCTCGCTCGCTAGCTCACTTACTCAGTCGGCAATGCAAGAAGGAGGTAGATGGTGGAGAAGGAGAAGAAATGGAGGGAGGAATGAACAAGATTATTAAGCTGTAAGGCGTTAACTGGCATAAGGCGTCGGTAGGTGGATACGTTGCTTGCGTGCCAGACTGACTGCATTTGCATCTAGACGCCATCAATCCTCCTGACGCCCGGTTACACTCCCCTCCACCACCCAACCCCCTTTAGCAATCCTGCAGGGCCCCTCTCTCAGAGTCCTTCTTTCTCTTTCTCTTTCTCTTTTATTCTTTCTTTTTCTTTTTCTATCTATCTCTCCTTTTACGTTGCCCCAGGTTACACGTTCTCGTCTCTTCGTAGCCCTGACGAGAACCGAATTAAATATCTTTCTTTTTATTTTGCCCTTTTTAACTTCATTTTAATCCCTTACTATTCCTTTAACTCATTCTCTTATTCTTTGTTATAATAATCGAACTTATTCTCGTACGATTTCGGTTTATTGGAAGAAAACGTCAAATTTAGAATGCGAATATAATAAATGTTTTTATTTACACGAGGAAGCTTTTACGTTTATATGTGTGTGTATATAATTCTTTCATGATTCTTAACTGGAAGAGATTGTATCGATGTTATTTTTATTTTCTTTTCCTTCTTCTTTTTTCTTTTTTTTTATCGCGAATTAATCGAACCACCGCGCACACAAGTCAGATGGTAATTTTCAATTGCTAACAAACCGTGCGTATAATTGAATACCTTTTAAGGGAAGATTTCTTGTCAATAATTGAAATTCATTGATTATTCAACAGACGTTAAGTTTACATTATTCTTTATTTTGTAATTCGTAAGATTCTCATTCGATTAAATATGACGAATATATTATTTTGTATTTTATTTTCTTCTTTTAAGAAAACAATCTAATAAAAAGTGTATCGAAATTAAAAGATAAAAAATAAGAAAAAAATTGTACTTATAAAACAAAGGAAGAAGAAGAAAAAGAAGAAGAAGAAGAAGAAGGAGGAGGAGGAATATGTCAAGGAGGCGTAATTAAAATATAAAGATCGTTCGAATAGATAGTAAAAGCAAAACCATATTCCTGACAGGTGCAACAGTAAGGCATGATCGAACGACGAACGTCACTCACGATACTTTTAATTCCTCTTAATGAATACCTTCGATTGCTTGTTATATCTTAAGAATCGCGATGCGGGCAAACATATCACTACTTTTTTCCTTTTTTTTTATATATATATATTCCAATACATACAAAGACTACGTCTCAAACGAAACGATTATCAATCATTATATTTGTATGCGAGTAAAACGGACATAAAACATGACAACTTCTATACGATCGTTATTAAATGTTAGTTACGATCGAATATTATTTTTCTTATTTTATTACCCAGTTTCACGTTAGATCAGTCAACAGCGTCATTACATTATCACGATCAATTCTTGTTCGATGTTAGATACAAAATATTGTGAGATTGACGTAATGGTTTCATGAATAAGGCTTATCGAATGAAAAACGATAATCTTTCTTCTAGGGATACAACTAAATGTATAGAGAAAAAATAAAGAGAAAAATGAAAAACAAAAAAATAAATAGGCTATATCAATAAATAACGATGAATATTATTTGAGTTTATGATAAAACCCCCTGACTGTTGACTTCAAATTCTCATCGCGAAGAATGTTTCTCATCATCTATTCTTTGTTCTTTTATTTTCACATTTCAAATTTTATCGTAGAAGTTATTACGAGTAAAGGGGTGAGAGTGTGGGGGGAAATAAATAAAATAAAAAAAGGTTGAATTTAACGATTATCATCATAATTACTTAATAATCCTTTAGGTGGACGCATTCGCAATAGGTTGAAAGAATTCTTTAAACGATCCCTATGGTGGTTACTAGATATAAAATGTTGTTATGTATCGTGTCTTGATCGTACCAACAAAAAAACGTAAAAAAAGAAGCTCTCGAATGTTTTTCTTCGATGCAAAAAGATTGAAGAAATAAAAGAAAGTTTAAAGAAGGATGGGTAAAAGGTAGTAGTAGTCCCACGGCAATGTAACAGTCCCAGCAGCATCAGCATCAGCAGGAGCACCACCAGGAGTAACAGCACCAAGCAGCAGCAGCACCAAGCAGCAGCAAGCACCAAGCAGCAGCAAGCACCAAGCAACAACAGTAAAACAGCAAAACAGCAGCAGCTCGTCGAACGAGCTGGCCTAAGGAAGGCAACGTAAAAGGTCTTCGCATAATACGGGTAGCCCTTGAAATCGACGGGCTGCCATCCGATAAGGAGGTTTTACAGATACGATCTACAAGCAGCCTGGTTAATTATATATTAATACCTTCGCGTGCAATCCTTGGCTGCGTATGCCTGGCGTTAAGGGACGAGTGAGACGAGATCTCAACCCTTTTTTCTCTATCACTCTCGCTCTTTCTCTTTCAAGATAGTCTAACCTTCAATAATAAATAGATATAGCTGGAGGGTGTCGAGAAAACCGACCAATAACGAAAAGAATCTATCGAAGAAGAGTGGACCATTTCGTTCGTTTCTTTCGTTCATGGCATACCTCCTCTTTTTCTTCTTCTTCTTCTTCTTACATTTTTCGAGCGTAAAATTGAGACGTCGTTATTCGTTGGCCAACACACGCGAACAACGCCAAGGCACACGCAACGAGACTCTCTAAGAAAGACCTGACTTCAGATAGAAACTCTTTTCTTTGATCACGAAGATCGTTTTCTACGTTCCTTTTCTTTATTCTTGTATTTTTATTTTAAGTTTTGGTTTACTTATTCTTATTCTTCTTCTTTTTCTTCTCTCTTTCTACCGGCTCTAGGAAAGATCGATTCCAAGCTCTCGATTGAAGGACTCGATCACGCTCGATCATTTGCCTTTTGCATGATGAATCGCCATCTGGATCCGGTTTATCGTTTATCGAACGTTGCTAGCTAATATTAATCCTTACCAATAGCCTTGTCTTCTTTTAAAATACGAGAACGTGTTGTTATTTGTCTTTTTTTTTCGCGGAAGATCGAAACCAGATGAGATGAGATGAGATGAGATGAGATGAGATTGTTAAACGTTTCCAAACTGTATCGAATCAACGGATACACGGTAAAAGAGAAAAACCCCTTACGGTTTGGTACTTCCCTTTATTTAATAGCCCCACCCCACCCTATCCCAACCCAACCCCACCCCACCTCATCCCAGCATTAAAAAAAAGCCGGTTTCTTTCTACGTGTTCCGGTGGTATAAAAATTAACGACATTCCTGACAGCATAATTTGTACCGGTCAACCTCAATTAAAAAACAGTGTTTTCTTTTATCTATCATATTTTAATATCCTCGCCACTTAGCATGCACCCGTATGCATAATGTACGAACCAACAACAACCTACCCCGGTCGCTAAACTTCAGGACCACGTCTTTATATTTCAACTTTGAAATTTCATTCGACAGAAAAAAGAAACCTGACTCCCATCGTCCGATTACCACTGAAAACGAACGAAAACACATTGTAAATCTTTGTGGACCGGCTAATTCGGTTACTCCGATGCTCGTAAAACGGCTCGTTATTTGTTTCGGACGCTAATCATTTTTTCTCTTTCTTTTCTATTTTTTTTTTGCTCTCTCACTCACTCACCTGTTTTGCTACGATACTCTACTCTTCTTCTTGTTCTTCTCTCTTTCTCTCATTTACCAACATCAACTGCGTTACGATCGAATTAAGTATCATCACGCTACCAGCCGACAAAGTTCTCGCTTTAATTAATTTTCACGAAACAGAAGGATATACGGACGTTCGTTAGAGATTGTTAAATTATCTATACACCGTTGCTACTTACTTCTTCGGTCACGAAACCTTGTTCAACCTACCCTGAATGATAATAATAGTAACAATAATAACGACTAGAGAAAAAAGAAATAAAAAGAAAAAGAAATACTCGATGCAGAAGCATTATAACGCGCTTCTCGTTCGAAAGTTTAATATCTTCCTTGAATCGTATCCATCATCATTACACGCTTTCATAAACGATAATTATATATAAACACATACACACGTACCAGAGAGACGATAGTAATGTCAAAGCCAGTTTTAAAGTTAGCAAGTAGTGGCATCTTCTTCCCTCAATGCTTGATATTTCGCGAAAGAGGAGACTCAAGTTTAAACGCCAGCTGAATATATCGCGATCAACACAATTCGCGTTATCGTGATCCTATTCGTCGTATAAACATGAACGTTATAAGGTGTGGTTTTTCTTTTTTTTTATTATTAAATGATGCCACGAAAATTAAATATATTTACATTTTTTACCTTTTCATCTGCCGCGATAAAAAAAAAATAAAACAGAAGGTTCAACTTATTCGAGTAACGATTGTACCCTAAAATAACGTGTTGTTACTCGTTAAGAGAACCTAAAATAATGATTCATTTTTATATGCCCATGATATAACAGTAGCCGCCCATTGGTAGGAATATTTATTACCATAACTCTACAATATTGTGTTATATTAGAAAAGAATGTTTAATAATTAAGATTAAACGATGATCTTATATCTTAACGTGACCCGTTTGCCATATCATCCCTTTTCCTTTATCTCGTCGTTAAAATTTATCTTATAATAATAATCGAACGAACGAATTTCTTATTCGAGTTTTTTTATTTTTTTTTTTTTACGATCGTTAATTAACGATTCGTTGGGCGAGAGAATTTATCAAGGATGAAATAATTTTTTATTTTGTTGTTGTTTTTTTTTATTTTCGGCTCGTGCTCGGTCGCGTTTTGCCACCAATAAAAGAAAAATAAAAAAAAGAAAAAAAAATTGCGTGCCGTGAACACGACCCTCACGCTTTCACAACCCTTTCTTTCCTTCTCTCTCTTTTCTTTCTTTCTTTCTTTCTCTCTCTCTTTCGCTTACTTGCTTACCAGTTCACAACCCCTAATTACTAACCACGGGTTGTTACTCTTGCGGCATGTCATTTGCCCTACGATATTATACTCCACGTCGTCGCGTGAGATCACCGACGGATCTTTTCCAGGCTTAACTCAGTCGGCCGATTGTTTTAAACGACCGATCGGAATCGAATTCCCCTTTTGTCTTTATATTCGCGCCTTCAGATTATTATTATCCATCTATTCTATTTTACTCGTATAAAAGTAAAGCGTATTGTCATATAATTAAATTATTTATTGAAAAAAATATCGAATTATCTATCTTTTTTAATTCGTTGATTTAATTTTTAATAATATAAATATATATAATTAATTATATAATAAATAAATTAATAAATTTTATAGTAAATATTATTGTATAATAAATACGACAGTAATATAATATAATTTTAAATATAATAAAATATAATATTATTATATAAAATTATAATATAATATTATTGTATAACAAATACGATAATATATAATATAATTTTAAGTATAATATAATATTATTATATACAAATATATAATACACACTATATAAAATATATTATATAATATAAAATATATAATATTATTGTATAATAAATACGATAATAATATAATTTTAAATATAATATAAAAGGTTATTAAAAATATATATTTTTTATTTATATCATATTATAGATAAATATTATATAGAAATATTATATATAAATATAATATTATTTATTATATATAATTTATTTTATATTATCAATTGTCTATAATTATATCATTTTATGTTAAATCAAAAAGAAATACTTTATTACGCAAAAATGTGTTTGTGTGTGTACATGTTTTGTTTTAATATTTTTTATGAATATATTAAAAATATTGACCAAGGTCTATTATTAACATTATCATTATTATTATTTACTGTTATCATTGCGTTAAATTTGCTTGAATATTGAAAACATGTTAAAAGGATTTCTCGGTCATGACGTTGATAGTGGAACTAATTTGTGACATTTAATCGGTCAATAGATTCTTTCAAAAGAGAGGATTTATAATTTACAAGATATTTTGACGCTTATCCTTAAAACGTGAGTTACGGGTTGAACACAAACGTGATATTCTCTCTCTCTCTCTCTCTCTCTCTCTCTCTCTCTCTCTCTCTACCTGTTTTAGCAATTATAATTATACGCTACCACAGTACGAGATAAGAACATCGAGTAGGTATATATTTTTAGATAGACAGATAAATTATGTGGCGAAAATTAATTTCTTATAGGTAACCTTTCTAAACGGAATCGACGACTGGCATCAATGATTAAGTTAATTACATATTACCTACAGAGAAAATAGGGGGGAAAAAATGTAAAGAAAAGAAAAATTCTCAAACGATTGAAATGAAAAACTATCGCTATTTTCATCTTGTTTACAATTTTTCCCCCTCTTAAATATTCACATTCTTTCGGCACCGTTTAGAAGATAAAAACAAAAATAGAAAGAAAGAAAGAAAAAAAGAAATAAAGTCTAGCTAGTTTCTATCATAACGAAATAATCAACAAGATTAATCGTTTCTAAAATCACCGTAACGTGAATTTTAATTTTCTGCTATTTTGCCTCAAGGAATTAAATGTCACAATAGTTTTTTGCAGAGATTAGGTTAATATTAATATAATTCAACATAATCGTTAAGCAAATTTACTATCTTTTACATAAACATAGCTAAGTGTAATGGAAAGAAATAAAAAAAAGAATTTTAAAAAGTCGTAAATTGAATACTTTCTATTTCTCAATTAAAATATGCGATGATTATTTTCAATTTAGTTAATAGAAAAAGAACAAAGAGTACAAAAAGAAGAACAAGAAAGTAATTGACTTAATCTTCGAATAAACAAATATATTTTATAATAAAATAATAAAAAAGGGTGACAAATTTATTGGAAAAACGAACGATATATTTGATTGATCGAAAGTTTGGTTTTGTTTTTTGGCAAATTTCGAATTCCGTGGAAAGAAAGAATATCCCTTAAAGGAAATATTTATAAATATTAAACCCCTTAAGGAAAAATATGTAAGTAGGGAATAGTAAGGTATAGATAGGAGAAAAATAAATAAAAATAATAAGAAAAACAAAAAGATGATATATTTTCTATGCAAGCACAAAAGAATGTTTGCCTTCGACGAACGGCAAAAGCATAGTTAACACGGTAATCCGACAGAGGCTAATTAATGCTCGTTACGCAAGAGGCGGCGGGACGATTAGGGCCGATGCAATAAATAACAATTTTAATTATCAGCATGCGTGGCAAACTGTGCGAACCGTTGGCGAAATTTCACCGGCGATTTCGCATGAAATTCGCGGAGTTCTCGCTCGAGTAACATCCCATGTGTGTATATATCTATATACATACATTTATGTATATGTATACTACGCATAATGAATGCATATACATATGTAGATGTATTTGTACGTTGAAGAAGACTTGATGATAAGCGACAAACGATTCGCGTTCATTTAACGGAATCGTTTGTAAGGTTCTCTTATAGCAAACCTCTACGAATCCACGAAACAGACGACGTAATTGCTTAGCGGCTTCTCTTAATCGTGCAAAGGGCTCCTTTAGGACGAGTTAGAGAAACGTTACTTGCTTGGCCTGGTGTGTATAGTTAGTATACAAGGTTTAATAGTGTTAACTTGTTACGAGTTAATGTTTCATTAAATAATCAACATTTCAATAGCTTTTTTTATTTTAAATATATTTCTATCAGTCAACATTGTAACTTGTAATGTATTTTACAAATTTATATTATTTTTAAGTTATTCTTTTTTTTTGTGTGTTATTAAAAAATACATATATTATTTAATATATAATTAATTAGATAAGTTAATTATGTTATTTGTAGGAATCCTAATCGAATTTATCGAAGTCTTGATTATTACATAATTATTTTATTTAAAAAAAAAAATTCTAGGTGTACCTTATTTAAAATATATTTCTATGATTCTATATTGTAACCTGTAATATATTTTACAAATATATATTATTTCTGAATTATATTTATCCTTTTTTTTTTGTTTAATATTAAAAAATACATATATTATTTAATATATAATTAATTAAGTAAGTTAATTATATATTTATAAAATATATAAATATTTCAATATGCTAATATTTTGCAGGAATCCTAATCGAATTTATCGAAGTTTTGATTATTACGTAATTATTTTATTTATAATAAAAAAAAAGAAAAATTCTACGTATGCTAATAATTCAATGGATCTGTTAAATATCAATGAAAGTAATCAAACTTATCTGACTATGAAAAATCATTATAAACTAGACGATAGATCTTCTAGAAATCGTGTTACTTGCCATTGGAGCAAGACTCGCGTGCAACATGATCCTTTATCCTCGATATTAATTATCTTTAATAGATCTATGAAACTAACGGATCAAGTAATAAATATAGGCGTCGACAGCGTACGACCGACAGGTGTCCTTTTCGGAAGGATAGTCTCGGTATCTTTTGAATATATACTTTATATACAAATGGTTTCGTTAAATCGAAATATAATATTATCGTCACTTCTCTTATATGAATTAAGCGAAGTTTTGCCTAAGGCTAAATTTCACCAAGATCATTTTTGAAAAACGTAATAATAAATGTCTCTGTCCAATGGTGATGATTTAACACGTATAGAAATTAATAGAGAATCAACAACAAATACGTGTTGACATTAATTACTTCATCGTGATATTATATTCTAAGAATTTACCACAAATTGAACATAAACTTGTCAACTATGTTAATCTTATAGTTTCGTTTGATTACAATTTTTATTACGAGTGATGACATTTACATGAGAATGTTTGTATTTTTTTAATATACGTTTACTATACTATTCGTTAAATTATCTATTCTTTAATGAACTACAATTTCTATTTTGTTATTTTGTTATTTTTAATTATAATCCTTATTATCTTTCATTTTGTTTTCGTTTAATTAGATGCGATTTAAATGCCAATGTTAACACCTTCGAACAAAATGTTCATTTCTTCTTTAAATAATATATTATGAACGTTTGTTCGTAAATAAGGGGTAATTTTTGTTGTTGTTTAACTTATCATCCTTTCATTATTCATATTTTACTCGATAATCGTAAGAAAAGAGTTGAACAATTTTTTTGTTCTTTCTAATAATTAACATACTTATTGGACACATAGCATGTCTCTACTTTGTTCGAAAATAATTGGTCCTGTATACTTCATTTCTTATCAGAAAAATACGTATGTACCTACATTGTTTTCTATGTAACATATCCTAGACTTTAAGATATTACCAGGTTATTGTCAGCCATTAGTATAACGCTCGTTAGTACATACATTTTTAACGCAGCTAACCTTTTATCGTACCGACTATCGTAAATGCGAAGGAAAAAGGCATGATTATGGCAGAAGGTAATAACAAAACCACCCATTTTGCCCTATTAATTGTTTTTCTTTTTCCCCCTTTTCTCAACCCCCTCACCCAGTTCCACCCACAATATTTTACATAAAATATTATTTTTCTTCTGTCTCCTTCACTTTTCACTCTTGTAATTCGACGAATAATTATTAACAAGCTTGTCGTTGTAATATTTTATTTTTTAGTGAACATAATGATAATGATAATAACAATAATAATAATGATAATAATAAT
>NW_015148971.1:5320269-5346365 GCF_001465965.1 Polistes dominula | reverse complement strand
ATAATAATAATAATAATAATAATAATAATAATAATAATAATAATAATAATAACAATAATAATAATAATAATAATAATAATAATAATAATAATAATGGATTCAGCAATATTTACATAGGAAAACTTGTTCGTATGAATGAAGTTAATACCGGATTAAAAAACCGAGTCACCAAAAAATAGATAATAATAATAATAATAATAATAATAATGGTAATGATAATAATGATAATGATAATAACTGTAATTATTTATATTATTACCGATAGATCTCTCGATCATTTTCGAAGGATCGTGATAAACGACAAACAATTTCTAGACGTTCGAGTAGCTAGCCCGCTAGACAGCTGCAAACGGGAATTCATGATAAATGTTTCTACGGTAATTACTTTTCCGGCAAGACAGCTTTTTCCAGAAGTACGACTTTTCCCTCTTTCCTCTCCTTTTCTTCTTTCTTGTTTTTTTTTTTTACTTTTTTTTGTCTTCATACTAAAGTTTCCGGTGTATTTTACTCGAGTTTACTACTAACATCAAACAAAAATATTTTTACAATTTTGTATTAAATAAGCATCTAAATAATTACTTAAACTGAACATATTTTTTCTGTTGTAAATTTGAAAAAAAAAATTATGAGACCAAATAATTCAACGATTTATTTTTTATTTTAAATTTCAACATAATATTATTCATGTATAAATGATCAAAATCTTATCCGACATTCTTTCGTACGTATTTCAACTATCACAGTTATTTTCTATACTTTTTTATTAATTTAGGTAATAATAAATTGTTTTTTATTATTTCTGATTTCCGTGAGATTATTGCTCGAAATTATTCATTAAAAAAAAATATATATATATATATATAATATATATATAAAATAAAAAAGTTATTTGATATTCATTCATATTTCAAATATGGCATAGTCCTCCCTATACATTTTCATATAATAAAAAATAAAACTATATATATAGTATTCTTATTTTATATATATGTACTTTACTATACTTTACTTTATATATAATATTTAATTATAGTATTATTTAATATAATAATATATTTTTAGTAAAGTATATTCTTATTATTATATTAAAATAAAAAATAATATATTAATTATAGTATAAATTATAAATTTTAAAAATATAATTATAAAAATAAAAAGTGACAATAGTTATCCTTTATTTGTTCACATTTTAACTATCTCACCATCACATTTTATTTAATATTTTTTAATATTTAATTTTTTTTTTACCATAATTAGATAATATTATGTTTTTTGTTGTTATTATTGTAACGTGTAAGATATATATCTTTTGTAATATCTTTTCGTAAAATCGATCCGACTTTAATTGGGCCTTTATTGCTAACAAATTTCTGAAATTATTTTCAACCGAGATGAAATTATACTCTGACACAGAAAAAAAGAGAGATAGAAAGAATGAAAGAGAGAGAGAGAGAGAGAGAAAGTCGGCACGAGTCGGTGAATTTGCAGGAGAAATAACTCGAAAAGTAATAAAAGGGAGATTCCTATCGTCCAAGACAATTAGCGGAGCATATAAATATGACGTATTTATAGTCTGTCAGCCGTATCTTACTCGTTTTCTCGTTCTTCCTCCCTTTTTCTTCTTATATTTCTTCTTCTTCTTCTCTTTCTTCTCTCTCCTCTCTTCTCCATCTATTTCACTCCTTCTACATTTCATCTTTCTTTCATTTCAATCTCATTCTTCTCTTCGACTAAAACCCGCGCTATTATCATAATTCAAACTATTTAATTAATGTTTTCCCCTCCCACTTACCCCCTCTCCAATTCTTTACTTTCAAAACGAACAGAGATACGAAAGAGATAATACGAAAAATGAATAAATTATAATAAAAGGTATGATATAAGAATGAGATGAAAAATGTATACTGATGACGTAACATAATTTTTTGTATCAATGTTTTATCGACCATTCCTACTCCCGCCCCCCCCTCCAAATCAACAATATTATGTTGCATTATAATTTTGGATGAAATCGAAAGATGTTATAAAAACAAAACCTTCCTCCCACCCTCTCCCCATCAAAAAAATAAGAAAAACGATAAGAAATAAATTTATCTCTCATAAATGTACGATGATTGATTTTGTTCAGGGAGCAGTAAGAAAAAAAAAATGTTCAACCAAACCGTTTGGTGGAAGGAAGGAAGGAAGGAATAAAAAAAAATGTCGAGGACAAGAAATGTAGGCGAAAAAGATCGTGAGAGTAGAAAGAAGAAGATAAGAAAACGAGACATCGTAGTCATAGTCGTTTGCCACTGGTCTTGACACGATAATAACATCGACATAGTTTAGTTTTTTCATTTAACAACTTCTACTGTCGATTTTCTCTATATTATGTTACGTTACAACTTCTACTACCATCCCAGGGATCTTAAAATTCCTCTCGAGACTAATTATTGGATCCTTTTCTGGAAATACGATACAGAATCTTCGGTTTTTTTACTTTTTCACACCTTTTTTTTTCTCCGAGACCTAACAAGATAACGAGAGGATTCCTTTTTGAGAAAGACGATGAAAAAAAGGTGATGATTTTTCTAAAATATTAAACGATATGTTTCTTTTTTTTTCAGTTATTAATATTAAGATTAAATACGTTATACACAATATAATCATTATTCATTTTAATGAATTGAAATTATGTATTATTAATAATTATTATTATTATGTCTTCGAGAATTTAAGAAATCATTTATTAAAATTAACATCTATCTTAAAAATAAAGAAATGTATTTGATGTGAAAAATCAGAGATACAAAAATGATTAAATTTGCTCGTTGAAAAAATTTGTTTAAAAAAAACAACTCATTCGTACACGATTGAGAAGAAAACAAAAAATGTATTTATCGAAATTGGATAATCCAACGATCAAAGATTCGTATGGTGATTTTTCTTTGTATTTTTTTTTTGTTTTTTATAAATAGGATAAAACCTTCTAGAGGGACGATTCAATTTGTCGGCCCTTAGTGCGAGAGTATTTTCTATTGGCCCGTGGCTAACTTCACAGCGTGGCACGCAAACCACGTTCGAAAAATTAGCTCGTGACCGAATAGGATACAACACACTAGTTGGGTTGTATTAGTGATTGTGATTGTAGTGGTATAGAATAAGAAGAATAAATGAAGTTGAAAGGAAGGAAGGAAGGAAGGAAAAGAAGTACGAAGAAGAAGAAGAAGATGACGATGAAGAAGAAGAGGAAGAAGAAGAAGAAGAAAAGAGATCAAACGTGTTTCAAATGAAGCAAAATAAAATGTACGAGAAAGAGTGAGAGAGTTAGAAAGAGTTAGATAGAAAAAGAGAGAGAGGAAGGACGAAGGGCTGAGAGAAGAAGGCGGACGGTAGAAGAAAGAAAGAAGTTTTGAAAAGGGACTAACGACCGGCAGTTAACGGCGGCTCTGAAATTGCTGGTTGCCCGTTGCATCTTCCACGGCCAGGCCAGCCCGAGAATTATTAAACTGTAGTTTAGTTTAAATTAAGTTATTACTCAGAGCCCGTACGTTTTGTTTGTCCCTTTGTAACACGACTATGACCCTTCCTCCCTCTCTCTCTCTCTTCTTTATCTTTTCCTTTCTTTCTATCTTTCTCTTTTACTCTTATTCATCCCTCTATCTTCTTCTTCTTCTTCTTCTTCTTCTTCACCTTCAACTTTTCACGTTTAATCTTCCATCATTCGTTCAAATCTCTCACGACGTTTAACATTAATATTACAAATTTGTCGCAAAACTTTAATTCTCTTTTTTTTCTTATAATTCGTTTAATTTTCTTTTTTTGTGTTCAATTCATTTATTATTGGTTATTACTCTTTTTATAAAGGTTTAACTTTAACATTAATATTACAAATTTGTCTCAAAACCCTAATTCTCATTTTTTTTCTGTTCTTATAATTCGTTTAATCTTTTTCTTTTGTGATCAGCCCATTTATTATTGTTTATTACTCTTTTTAAAACGTTTAACTTACATTTAGTATATGATACGTCTCTTGTTGGTTTTCTCAAACAAAAAATTTCTGCTTCCTTCTGTGATATACGAAGACAAAAAAATGAACCCACCAAAACGATATAAACTTAACTTTTTCTTCAAAACATTATCGCTCGTTGGGAGTTCAACCATTATTTTACGATTAGAAAGACCAAATGCGAAGGGATAATATTAGGCTGTTTTAAGGGAAAAAAACATTTTCGATTCGATGTGCTTGAGTCAATAGGATAAAGAGTGGGGTGGCTGTTGGAAGAAAGGGAGAAGAGCAAAAGAGGTTAAACGAAATGTACGATCTCGTTTATGTTGTTGAAACAAAAAAAAATATAACAAAAAACCCCGGGAAATTTGAAATAAATGAGCCCGCATTATGCCATCAAGATTTGCGACGTGTTTTTTTTGTTGTTTTTTAATGAAGAAAATTAAACGAATATATTAAAAAGGAGGTTTCGCGATAAACATTCGATTTCTTATTTTCCTTTTACTTTTTGATTGGGAATATATTTATTCAATTCTTTGAAATTAAGATTAATGAATTTTACTATTAATAAATAAATAAAAAAAAAAGATGAATAATTTCTTCATCGATTATTAAACTAAAATTACTCTTGTCTAACAAAAATGATTGATCGTTCGTTTCATTTTTATTCGTCTTTTTAATTATTTCAATAAGTAAAACGAATACAAATTTCTTATAGCATTGATCTTTACAAAATTTATATTTTCATTAATTTCGATGGATTCATTTTTATCGATAATTCAAATGGGAAACTCATAAACTGTGTGTGTTTATGAAAAAAACGAGAAATCCAAGTTTTACCGATAACGTTGTTCAAATCGTTGGAAATAGAAGTTTAGAAAAAAAAAATGTAGGAAAAAGAAGAAAGAGAAAGAGAGAGAGAGAGAAAGAAAAGAAACGATACAGTTGAAAGCGGAAAGAAAAAGTATAACGGTCGTGTAGAACTCATGCACGCGACGCTGACAGCAAGCATGGCCGTTGAACTAATTATGTAAACGAGACTTTTGCAAAGCACTCGATCCCAGAAGAGTGGCAACGATTTCGACTTACCTGACATTTCTACGTGTGTAACATTAATTAGAAACGATAACGATTATATCATAATAACGATGAAGCTAACAAGTTACATCAAAGTATAATACGATTGGATGTTTACAGCTTTCAAAATTATCATTTCGAATAATTTATGTATTTACATTGTCTTTTTATGTTTCTCTTTTTTTTCAAACTCTCATGTTTGTTTTATTTCTTTCTTTCTCTCTCTCTTTTTATATACATGTAAATATAATATTATATATTATAGAAAAACACGAAGAAATATTTAGTGAAGAATCTACTATGTAAATTTAATGTAAAATAACCGATAACGCAATATTCAAGTAACAAAATGTAAAAGTAGTGCAAGTCACGCAGCCATGCGCACTCTTTTTAAGTTTACGTTTTGTTACATTATTATTCGAAAAAATTATTAGGCGATAACGTCATTGTAACAGGACACATCGAATAATTTTCCTCATTGTTTGGAATTAACTTAATAATATTAATGAACAATCATACATTGTAAATTTGAGTTAACGAAAGAAAGTTTAAACATCATTTGAAATAATTACTTATAGATACTAAACTATAATTATGACAAGAAAAATACAGGTATCATTAAAAAAAAAATAACAAAGAAGAAAATTAAGTCAAAATAAATCAAACATAAAAAAAAAATAGACACATAAGATGACCGGATCCCATAGAACAGAAGGTTCAAACCCGTTCTGGTTAAGTGGCGCTCCCTTCGAAGCATAAACACGAGAGTTAGGGGTATGAATGAGATCACGTAAAAAACAGATTTCCACCCTCCGATCGTCGTATGGGCTTTCCGCCGGGGCACGGAACGTGATTTTGGTTCGAGTTCTGAGTTAGGATAGGGAGTCGAAAAAGGGCGTTGCGGGTATAGGGACTAAGCTTATAAGCGATCCCAAGGGCTCGTCAGGAATGATCTTATGATTGACCGCGTTACGACACTCCCAATAGACCACTTTTTGATCCACCTTTCGAGAGGATATCTTTTCTTTTCTTTCATTTTTTTTGGGTCTTCCTTTCCAGGAATAAAACTATGATACTAGGCCACCGTCAAATTCTTATACACACACAGAGAGACACACACGCTGTTACGAACCGACACAGCTATCGATAAAGATGAATATTATGAGAAAAGAAGAAAAAAAATAAGAACAAACAAACAAAAATATAAAACAAATATGTTATATCAATTCGTCGTACCTTTTTTCTCATCATCCTCATCTCCGTGATCTGCATTGTGATGAAGATTATGCGCTGCCGGATGATGACCGGTAATAGTCGGTACCAAAGGATGATTTCCCAAAGCAGGATGAGGATGATGAGGATGATGATGACTGAAGTATCTGACAGCTGCCGCGGCAGCTTGATGCTGTGCTTGCATCGATTGCTGAACTTGGCTTTGGACCTGGCCCAGAACCGGATGATGAGGTGGCCATCCCGTAAGATGGAATGGGAAGACTGGTGTTGCTCTTTGAAACAATCTGGCCGGTGCCAAAAGCGAGCCGCCGGATGCTGTTGAGCCGCTACCAGGAGGCAAAGGAAAGGATAAACCGCCTCCTGGTTCCAGGACCATGTTTGGTACCAGCTCGATAATTGTTCTTCTCTCCACAGGAGAGTTCTCAATCTTTTATCATCAATGATATAATTCAAGAATTTAGATATTTCTCTCTGTTTTTGTGTGTATTATCTCTTTGAAACCTTTATAGATCACATTTTCCGATTATCCTTCGGTCCACGTATCGACGAAGCTCGTTAGATCATTTCCACGAAGCTCCGATAAGTTACAAAAATATATTTGCATAATCTTCTTTCAATGGAGATTCAATGTAACACGTTGGTAATGAAAAATAAACGACAAGAAATCACGTCTCTCAATGGTATATCGCTGTCCGTCGGATAGAATATAACTTTGTAACATACGATTTTATCGATAATTTATATAATGTTTTCATTGATTATCAAACATCGTTGAGAATAACTTTAACTATGCTAAACAGAGAAGTATAGTAACACACACGAATCGTCTCTGACAAACTTTAGATGTCATGATAAGTAATAACTGCTGATAAAAGATCGAATTTACAAAGATAACTTTTTAGCCTATACTTTGGAACTTGTCTTGATTCATAGGACTAGACGTCGATCGATCTAGGAATAAAGGATTGTGTAATATAATTAAAACAATGAATACGTTGACACTTTAGAATCCCTTTTAGTCATTCCACTGACAACACAGATTAAAAAAGGTCCTAAACGAGACCAAACAGCGAAAATCTCGTACATTGCTGTCAACACCAGAATCCTGAAGTTTCAGGACAAAGTCACTGATCACTATCTTTGTCCTTTTTTTCAAACGATAAACGTCAACGCGACACTTTGGTCCATGTTATTATAGGTGGCCCATTAAAGTAGTCCTCTTGGAAAAAAAAAAAGGAAAAAAAGAAAAAAATCCAATCCACAAAGTTTCAATGGTTCGGATTAAATAAAGGATAATAATAATAATAATAATAGTAATAAAAAAGAAGAATCGTCGGTTGATTGGAAAACACGAGACTCGGCGAATTTAGCTGGGAAAATCGTTGCTCGGTAAAGTCGAGCTGTCAGTTGTTGTGTTGAGACCCACTACGGCACGAGCCAACGGCACAGCACTATCTGCCTGGAGAGTCGAGTAAACGGAGCTCCCCTCTGTTCGCCTAACCAAAACTGGTTTGGGTTTACACCCAAGGTAGCGTGGATTGGCCGTCCCACTGTCGGCTTCGCGGATACCGCGATATCGTCTACCAATCCGAAGTGGCGGATTACTAGCTCGGCAACGCCCACGGGGAGCTTTTTTTGCCCTGGAATTGAATCGACGCCCCTTCCTTGCTCGCGCTCGACCCTTGGTGGGGACGAATCAATTGGCGGCTGCCCTGAAAGCGGCCGCAAGATGGCTCCTCCCTGCCCACACACGCGCGCGCTTCACTGAGCTACCCCTAAAAACTCATTCCCTCACCAAGTCGACCGAGTCTAGCCAAGTCACCCGATATGCCACTGAACTTACCCTCTAATTCCATCCACAAGCTGGACCCCGTGGAACCTCTATTAAATATTCCACGCTTCGGGACTCTGATTACGGACCAAGTGCGAGTTCAGCTTGGACGAATGGCTGATATTATCGAAGATCCTTGATATCCCAATGCTTTCCAAACTGTGATCCTAGGTAAAAGACGGGGAATACTACGAATGATGATCTTTCATCGATCGATTACAGTGAAGAGGCAAAAGAGATATAATAAGTCAAAATACCTTTTCATCTAATACCCACTCGAAATCTCACTCTCATCATTTCTCCTACTCCCAGTTGGTAAATTCTCATCCCACCACCCCCCTATAGCCCCTACTACTTTCTTTCTTCCTTCCTTCCTTCCTTTCTTCCATCCTTCGTTTCACTATGGGCGTATCTTCCGCCCCTCTAACCCCCGTGGGCGCGATCCTCTTTTAATAAGAGGAGAGCTCCCAGTTCGAAGGCGTTAAGTAATTACATCTATTCTCTTCTGGGGACGGAATTACCTGGGCCCACGGGGTGGGAAAAATTAGGAAATTAAAATTAACTCCCGCCACGATCCTGACTTACTCCTTCCTCCCTCCCTCTCTCTTACTCTTCCATCCCTCTTCTCCATTTCTCCCGCTTTAAATCCTCCCGTCCCTCTCTCTATTTTTCTCTCACTCTCTCCTTTCCTCTCTATTTTCCATCTTTTTCTTTCGTATTATCTCACTCCACTCGTTCTACGGAACGCTTCATTCTCAAATTTAGGAAGAGCCAGCGGCCATTACCGCTTACGTAATCTTTTTACAGTGCCGGGCAGCACCTTGTTAGCAAAGTTATTTAGCGCGTGACGACGCCGAGTTAGTCCTGATCCGAATAGCTCTACTCTCTCTCTCTCTCTCTCTTTCTCTTTCTCTCTCTAGTTGTAGCATTTATCTAAACTCTCTAAAGAAACGCGTTGACAATTATATTTCATTAAAATATATTATCTTATCAGAGTTCAATACGTTTGATCATTTTAAACGTTGCCTAATTTATACCTCCTTTTATTTCTTTCGTTTAAACGTAAATTTACGATTTCACTTTTTAAAGAATTGACAGTCGAATTTTATTTTAAATTTGGTTAGATAATTTCTAATTTAAGATATTTATTCAAATCAATTTGGACGAAAAATGTTGCTAATATAATTTTTAGTACACATAAAATTATTTAATCATTTGAATGAAATTTTTACAAATAAATAGGATATTTGTCAAAAGATTGTTCTTAACTTAAAAAAAAAAAATTATAACATAAAATTTAAATATCCACTCAAATTTCGTGTGATGGTTTTAATAAGAATTAACGTTATCATGCAAGCATTAAAATTCTTCAACCAAGATGGGTGAGGAAGAAGAGTGGGTGTTAGGAGGAGGAGCAGGAGGATCTTCTCATTCTTCCATTCGATCTGCTTAAGAAGAAAAATTTCTGAAAAAGTTCACGGGCTCGAGCTTAGACTTAGGAGGAGAAGGAGCAGCAGCTGAACGTCGTTGAAGCACGCCCCCGAGGGAAGAACTTATTCATAAGATTATTTCCCATTTTCACCATGACGCTACCGTATCGTTATTTAAGTTTTATATTAAAGCACCAAGCTCTTCTATGTAGCTTCTTGTGTGATCTATGGTCCGCGCGTGTCCTGCTTCTTTCAACGTATCCGCCTAAACATGAGAGATATCGCGCTCGATCAATTTTTCATAAAACTCCCATCCCCCACTTGCCCCCACATTCGCCACAATATCCACCACAGTATCCCGTACCCTTTTTCTCTCATCCCTACTTCAAACTAACCAACGACGGATGACGACTTTCTTACAAGATTCTTCTTTACTTTCTTAGATAGGTGTACGAACCTTCAAATTAAGGACAAACTTATACCAATCTTTTCTTAATTCGATTATATATCTTTAGAAAAATTTTAAATGGAACTGTATCATCATAATTTTTAGTAAATTTGACAAATAATAACCCTACCGCTAATTTCAATAAATCATTTCATTCTAAAATACCCTACCAGCACTAGAAATTATTATTTAAATATATCAATACCAAAAATCAAACTCCTTGTCATTGTAATAACATTAAACAATTGAAATTTAATGATTTTGATAAAAAAAAAATGAAGACAAAGCTAATGTTAGATCAAGATCGAATTTCTATCTCTATTCGGGAACATTAAATGCGATCATAGAAACGATCCTCATCGTTTGCCCTTCCATCGTATAGTAAGTATACTAAGGTATCCCTTCCACTTTCAGCTTCACCTTTTCGCGAACAGATCGCGTCTGTTTCCCTCTTTCCACCCACCCCTAGTCGATTCGTTCTCGCTCTCTCACGAATTGAATCTCACCCGTGAAACTCGAAAGGAGTTCACGGAGAAGAGGGTAGTAAGAGGTATAAGATGAAGGAGTAGCACTGGTTGCTATAGCAACTACAGAGGGTTTCCCGACGTGGTTGCCCGGGCAACCCCTAACCAAGCGATCCCCTAAATATGCGCGAGGAAGAGGAAGAGGACGATGAGAAAAGGGAAAAACAAAGGACAGAGAGAGAGAGAGAGAGAGAAAGACAAGAGTATATACGTGTGGTACTACTGAACGTGGAAGAAAATGGTGGGAAGAGGTTGGGGGAGGTGGGGTAGTAGTGGTACTCAAAAAAAAGGTGGAGAAAAAAAAGGTGGCTTGGCAACTGTTACCACGAAACGTGAGGAGACCTAGTTAATTACTAAACCGTTTTAATCGTCGGCAAAGTTCCCGACTATGCTGCACCAAACGGAGGCTGGGCCAAGGACCGGAAGGGAAGGAAAGGAAAAGGGGGCTCTGAGAAAGAGAAAGATAGAAATATATATATACAAAGTAGAAGTAAGAGAAAGAGAGGCTTCGGGGAATGTGGTGGCTGTGTAAATTAGGCACTCACCAGTCTCTTCTCTTTCTTTCTTCCCTCTCTTGTTTCTTAACTCTCTCTCTCTCTCTCTCTCTCTCTCTCTCTCTCTCTCTGTTCTTTTTTGCTCCAATTTCTCTTACCTCAGTACATATGTATTGCTCTCTCGAGTCGTCCCCGAGAACTGTCTCTTCGTGTTGAGACTTTAGATGAATAAAGTATATATATATACCTAACCTAAGTTGTGTTGAAAGTGTTCTTAAACAGACCCCGTTGATTTTCTTCAATACTTCTTTTAATTATCGATATTTTTATAAATTCGATTATTTGTCTCATTGAGAACAAAATATAAGAAGTAATAAAAAAAGAAAAGTATTGTGTAAAAATCTGAGAAACGGGAAAACAAGTTAATGGGAACTACGGTCAAAGTAAAATTTAGCAAAATGGTTGATTACATTATGAAAAAGTAAAACTGTTTAGTCGTTTAGTTGGAATCATCGTTTGGCAAATAGTATATACATATATATACGATTCAGTTGCATCTTCTTGATTTAACGTTAAGAGCCCGGACGACTAATTAAGTACGCCGTAACTTAATTGAGGTGCCTTGTATAAAGAGGTGGAGGCAAGCCGAAGATACTGGAGAAACGCTAAACTGTGTAAACATCGAGCTAATTACTTCGAGACTTTATCGCGCCACCGCGACTCTGTTTAGATTGCTCGGAGAAAGATACACGTTACTATGCTTTTGCTCTTCTCTACTAATGTAAGAGTTCCCCTATATGTATATATATGTGTAAATTTGTGCTTGAGAATGTTTTTTTCACATATACAAAGATAATTAAGAGAAATAAGAAACAGAACAAAGAGACGAAAATAAAGAAGAGAGGAAGGGGCTTAAAAAAAATAAAATAAAGTGACAAGGGAAAAAGATTAAAAAAATACATGTTATATATATATATATATATATATATATATATATATATATATATATAAAGAGAATTTCAGCAAGGATGAAAAATATTATTATTTTCAAACATATTGGTAATATCGCGTATCGAATAGAAACGACATCGATTTAATTAGCGCGTATTTTTACGAGAACTTTCTTAACCCCGACGTATTCCTAATCAACTAGCTCTTCCGTTCTTCCTCTTACCCTCCATACGCCCCTCCCCATCATTGTGTTTTTCTCTCCCTCTTCCTCCCACCTCTCCTGATAGTCACTCGATCATCTTGTAACAACATTTTTCGCCCGTTTCTCTCTTGGATGACTCGAATCACACTACTACTGGCCGGATGGCCTTTTTCTCTTCTCATAATCGAACGACGATAAAATGATGCATACGTCATAAGCGGTTAGTCCCGAGGTCGTGACCAAACACGGTATTAGAGATATATTTCAATTCATGAGTAGAAAGAGAGAGAGAATTTTTTTTTTCATTCGATATCACATTTCATTGATCCAAATTGACTAAAAAATCGATCTAGGAGAAAATATTTAGCTATTATCTCCAATAATAATAATAATAATCGTCTCGATTCAATTTGATTTATTGAAAATAAACAAAAAATGATAATGTAAAATAATTATTTTAGTATTATAAGTAAAAGACGATACGATCGATCGATTTTCTTGTGAAAAGGGAAGAAAAATCAAAAGAAAGAAAGATAGATAGATTAAATGAAAAGATATTTATCTTGGAAAAAGACGAAAAAGTGTTTTTTTCTTTTTCTTTTTTTTTTCTTTTTTTTTATTTCGCGACACGAAAGTCTTATGGCGGAAGGCATCGGGATTCGTTATTTCGTTCTACGTCTGCGAATAAATTATTCAGGTTGAATAAGCAAATGCCCGTGGTACTCTTTCCCTCTCTCTCTCTCTCTCTCTCTCTCTCTCTTTCTCTCTCTCTTACTCTCTCTCTCTCTTCGTTCTTCTCTCTTTCTCTCACTCTTAGTAGAATTATTGTCACGAGCTTCCTCCATGTTGGCGGCCCAAGGCGGGTCACCGCGAATTTGTGGTCCCCTTTGCAAGTCAAATTGTCTCCATAAACAAGAGAGCCTGGAGAAAGACGCGAAAGAGAGAAAGAGAGAGAGAAAACAAGAGAAACAAAGATAGAAATATAGAATAAAGAGAGAGAGAGAGAGAGAGAGAGAGAGAGAGAGAGAGAAAGAAAGAGACAGGAACGAAGAGGTGAGAACTAAAAGAGAAAGAGAGAGGAGAATGAGGAGAAGGAAGAGAAAGAGAAGGAAGTGTCTAGAAGAGGAAGGAGGAGGAGGGGAAGGGGAGAAGAGAAGAAGCTTACTCGTGCAGGAAGGACTATAAAGAGGGTGCGGATAGGGTGCTGGCTAAAAGTGAGATGCAAAGATGGCCGCTATCACGCTTCTTCCACTTCCACTTCTTCTTCTTCCTCTTCTTCTTCTTCTTCCTCTTCTTCTTCTTCTTCATCTTCTTTCCTCAACACAGCTTCTTTCACGTTTCATCTTCACCCTCTTCTTCCTTCTTGTTCACCAATACTACCACCACTAGTACCACCACAACCACCACCACTTTCACGCCTTTGTTTCGTTGATACCGCATGCGGGTCACGCGTCGGCGGTTAGTTCTGATTAGCGACAGGGCGAATGACGTACCACTGGCAGGATCTCGTGTTTCGAATACTCAAACAGCAAACGGATGCACGGCAGAGGAGCGTAACCCGCGGCAGGATTAAAAGGAACGTGCTAGATAGCAAGCTAGCTAGCTAGCTTGCTACTGTTACTTCTGCTCCTGTTCCTTCTACGACGCCATGGCCATTGTTTTATGGGAATTTATTTAACGCGCCACCTGAGCTCGACACTTAGCTGAATTTATATTTGAATTTTATATTTTTTTCTTTACATATGCTCTCTCTCTCTCACTCTCTCTCTTTCTTTTTTTCTTTGTAATCTTTCTTTCTTTTGGATTTATTTTTTCTTTCTTTTAGACAACTTCATTAATATTATATTTGAAAATTTAATTGTAAGGGAATAATTATATTTTTTTTAAATAAATTTTGATCATCCATTGATTAAAAAACTTCACTTAAACATTTGTTATATTAAATTAATTTATCAAACGATTATTATACTTTAAATTATTAACTTTCTTATTGCATAACATTCACAATAGACAAATCATTCTACTATAGTTATAAGTATATCTTTATTAAATTTGTTTTACTGATAAATGATCAACTAAAAATCCTTACTATCATCTCAACTAACATTCACCAACTATATGTTCCATAAAAATAAAAAAGTACAACATGTAACAACAATAAATAACCGATCGAACGTAAAAATAAGACAGTAGTAGAGAAACAAGATAATAGAAGTAAAAGACAAAAGTGTAAAAGAAGAAGAAACAGATAAAAATAACCAATATATCCTAGTAAATCAGTAGAAAAATAAGAAAAAAGGAATTGTTCGGACACTGTTCTCTTCTTAGGTGTTCCTTTTTTTCTCAACTTATGGTGTTAGTGTCTCTCCCTATCTATTTTTCTCTCTCTTAGTGGTCTCCAATCGTTGACGCTTATCGTCCAAGCCAATCTATGAACTATACACCTCGTACTATACCGTTTTCCTCTCGACAACGATGGTGGTAGTAGAATGGAGACTACGAGAGAAAAGGAAAGTTTTTAGAAAGAGATAGAAAAAAGTAGGAAGAAAAAGGGGGAGGAAGGTGCAGAAGAAAGAACAGAAAGAGAAAGAGAGATAGAAAGAGAGAAGAGAGAAAGAAAAAGAGTGGTAGGGGTAGGGGGTGGGGAACAAGTACAGAGAAGGTTTACGTATATATATATACACACGTAGAAATACATGGTTGAGCTGGAATAATGTAGTCCCACTTTGATTTATGGGTTAATAGTTAACCGGCCGTAAATAATGCTAATCACACTCTTATTATACGTTCTCTCTCGCCGCGGCGTCGCGGCGTATGTTTTGTCCGAGCGTCGGTTCACGCCAGATTTCAAAGTGACCATCCAGCTTTACCAGCCAGCCAGCCAGCCAGCTTTACCAGCCCATCCCTTCGACGTCCACCTCCTTTTCCTCATCCTCTTTCTCATTCTACACCTCTTTCTCCTCCTCCACCATCTTCTACCTACCCCCCCCCTCCCTTCTGCCTTCTTCCAACACCACCACCGTATTATAGCCTCTGGGCTATATACGAATGCTCCATTCTACAACGGAGGTATCCATTATCGCTGCTTAGGTGTGTGGGCGATAAGATTTCTTCTTATTCCTACTTCTATCTTATATTTCCGACAAGTTATGAATGTTATTTTGTTTGGTTTGGTTTGTTTCGTGATTTGAATTTTTAATATCCATTAATTTGAATCCTTTTGAACGATTAGGAAAAAAAATAGCCTATAGTAATCTTCTTACATGTGTAATAGAAATTAAAGTATCGTGTAATCTTGCAAACTTTAATTTGATTATATTGTTCAAGTTCGAATAAGGTAATTTTGAAAAAAAGAATTTAGTAATTACATGTATATTATATTGATACGATTTATTCATTCAATCATATTTGAATCGTTTGAATGATTAGGAAAAATAATATATTATCATAATTTTCTTACAGGTCTAATAGAACTTAATTCATCGTACAATGGTGTAAACTTTAATTTGATCTTATTGTTCAAGTTTAAAATAGGTAATTTTTTGAAAAATAATTTAGTAATTAGATATTTATTATATTGATATGATTTATTAATTCAATCATTCTATTAATTAAAGTATATTCATATTTATTTGATTTATTTTATAAAATATTTATTATTAATATTATTATTATTCAAGTAAAAAGATATGAATCCATAGGAGAAGTTCGTTTCTATGATTCAACATTTTTACGATCGGTTCGATTTTCCATTGGCTCGATTTTATCGATAAACCTAACCGATCGTTTCTCTAATATTTCGAAATTGGTATCGCCGAATGGAAAATTGTCTTCCCCAACGCGAATATCACAGGAAGAAAAGGTGGAAGGATTTTCGTGGATGAAACTTTGGAGAGTATATATGCGTATGTGTATTTGTATGTGTATGTGAGTATATGTATAAAGGTTGTGAGAACGGAAGACGCATACCCAATAAGAACGACGGGGAATCATTTGGGAGGAGGAACACCGGGTTAACCAATGCGGTGTCAGGAAGTAAAATACCCGATACATTTTATTTCAGCCAGGCATGTTCTGACTCCTTGTGCGAATGGTGCCACTGTGGTGCTGACTCCGTCTTTTCTGTTTTTAACCTATCCCCTTTTTTCTTCTTTTTTTTTTCCTTATACGAGCCCTCTCTTAGGTGTAGCTCCTCCTCGATCCTATCGTGAAAGAAGGAAAAGTAAAAGGACTCGCGTACCGAAGGGACGCTTTTGCACCGAAAATACAGACAGTCGATCGGATAAGGTTTAACCATACGAAATTCAAGCTCGGATTGGATCGTGTGTTTCGAAGCTCACTTTTCCTTTCTCATCTTCTTTTCTTTACAAACTTTTCTTTTTCTCTCTCTTTTTCTTTTTATTTTCCTGTATCTTACTTCTTTTCTTACGTGTGAAAAGATGTTCGTACAAACTTCATTACGAAGAAGAAGAAGAAGGTTTGCAGTTCACCAATATATGTAAGTATTTGTCTATTTATATACATGTATATGTGTAACATAGTAAATTGGTTCTATTTTTAAAACACAATATACTATAAGACTATATATATATATAGTATAATTATTATATATAATATATAATAACATAAACATGTTTTTGCAATTATATTATTATAACATTTATACAATATACTTATAATTATACTATACAATTATATAATATTAATTAGTAATTATATAATTATTTTAATTATATTAATGTTATTATAATAACATAAATATTACATACATATTTCTGTTTAGCTGATTTAAAAAAAAAAACGTATATTATATAAGCAAAATATTAATCATAATGAACTTTTCGAACAACCCAATCTACTCGTATATTATTTAAATAAGATATTAATCATTCAAACAAACAAAAAGAAGATATAAAATGCATTAATAATACTCGAACATCAAATTACCTAATCTTAAAAAGAAAAAAAAAAGAAACAATAACCCCCATATAGAACATAATCACTTTTGTTTTTAATTATACAAAAACATCGTCTTTACGAATACTACAATATCGACGATTAACATAAAACTACTCGTTATAAACGATTCGAGAATGAAGAAGTAGGAGATATAATAGATGCATAATTCAAAAGTGGTATCGTATAAGTCGAACAAGAGGTTGTTCGTATTCGTGTTCGTATTCGTGTTTGTGTTCGTGTTTGTGTTCGTGCACGTGCATCGTTGCGTATCGAAAAAGGGAGATATTGATATAAAGAGGGGGCTGGTCCAGAACGTAGCGTACTTTGTAATCAGGGCCCCATTACCATCAGAGGTGGTCAATCTTCGTCCAAGGAAAGGACTGGCATCCTCGATGGATCGATGTCGTTAAAGGCAATGTGACTTTTCGCGCGGTTTTGTTGTTGGTTGGTTGGTTGGGTTGGTTGTCTTGGGCTCCCTCGACAATCCCTCCCCTTCCTAACCCCTTCTCTCAGCCTCCTTCTCCCTTTCAACCTTTTCTTTTTTCTTCTTCTTCCCTCTCTTTCTCTTTCTTTTTCTTTCTTTTTCTGTTCTTGTTCCTTTGGTTAGCATCCGTGGAGGTAAAGAGCATCTTCCCGACGTCATCTGCCGAACGAGCACCTGTCGTTTTCAGATTACGAAGTATCGAATTATGCTAAACTGCGATACGATACGCCACTATCCTGATTTCTGAAGATTACTCTATCAGCATTCGATTTATCAAATTCGCGAAGAGAATAAGAATAAAGTGAGACAGAGAAAAATAAAAATCAAAATATTATATACTCGTATCCCTCTGTTTCTTTTAACAATTTTTCTCTTGTCTTTTTTTTCTCTTTTTTGTATTACCGATATATGATTTGTCAGAAAGATTATGTAACCAAACGAATTTTATTAAAAATTATCGAATAGAGATGGTTATTTTAAATCCTCTAAAAAAGAAAAAAAGCGTTGTGATGTAGAATGGTTTAAATCACTTTAAGATGTCCCACAAAACTTGTAATTTTAATCTCGTACACGTTTCATCTTTTCATTCACTCTCAATGAATTAACTAAATTATTTTCTCTTTCTCAAACAACACACACGTACACATACTTTCTCATTCTTTACTATCTTTTAAATTATTTTATACTTTTTCTCTATAGTTAAGATAATTTATCTGCCCGTTTGACTATTTTTGCGATCAGCGGATCGACTGTGTTCTCGTTGCACAAGTAATCCGAGCGTTGCTAATGTGCCACGAAAAAGGGAATCGGCTGATCGTGCGACGATCGTTCTCATCTCTCTCTCTCTCTCTCTCTCTCTCTCTGTCTCTCTCTTTCTTTCTCTCTCTCATTCACTCACATCGCGCGATTTTAACAAACGCGGCCCGATAATCGCACGGTACAAGCAACGCGTAGCCGTCTCGAATCGAGACCGGCGTTCCAATTATCGGTCGTAAAAGGGAAAAAAGGCCAGGTCAAAAGCAGGAGTAAGGTGGAAACGTAGAACCCCCCGATGGATGAGATGGGCAAAGGAGAGAGAGAGGAAGGGTGAGACCCCCCTGCCCTTGCACCCTCCTCCTACCCTCCTGTCTTTCCTTATACGTTCATGAATATCGCGAGCAAGTGAACCGAAGAACGTAGTCGAGTGAAACGACGTTCTTCCAGGAAACGTTGGATTTTTGCGGTAACCTAAATATATCAGTGAGGGGTAAGGGGTGGGAGGAGGGATTTGATACATTAAATTACCTTGAATTTTCAATATGCTACATAGAATTCTAAGGAAGACCGATTATTACTGTTGTCCATCGTTCTTGTCGAGATTGTAAAAAGTAGATGAAGGAAAGGAAAGAAAAAGGACAGGTAAGGATGGGCAGAGGGAGGAAAGGTAGTGGAGGAAAAAAAATTTAATTGAAAATAAAAAATAATGCAATGGAGGTTTTCATCGTATGGATTAATTCTCTCACTTTTTCATCTATATCTCATTTCTGACTTTTTTATTACATTTTTCTGTCACTCTTTCTCTCTCTCTTTTTCTTTGATTCTTCGTACAGTACAGGCATAAGGAGTTCGACGGAAAGGCAACGTCGCGTACGGCCTACGCCAATGACCGATGATGAAGTTATCCAGCGATAATGGCTCCATTACGGTGCACCATCTCCTTCGATGGGAGCCCACTCTCTTTTGCAATGTGTACGTGTGTAGCGTGCGTCCCGCTAAGGAACCCGCAGGATTCCGTCGATGTTTTAAGGAAAAAAACCGGTGGTGGTAGAAAGAAAGAAAGAAAGAAAGAAGAAGAAGAGGAAGAAGAAGAAGAAGAAGAAGAAGAAGAAGAAGAAGAAGAAGAAGAAGAAGAAGAGGACGAAGCGAGTGGCTGGAGTAAGGGAAAAAAAATAAAAAAGAAGAAGAGAGAGAGAGAGAAGGAGCAAAGGATCGTCGCAGCATATACTTACCATGGCGATTGTTTATGTTGGCTGATGGCCACTTATACTGCACACACATCGCATTACGAGGCCGTTCTCGACCCTCACGAGCCGTTACTTAGCCCGTGGCCTCAGCGTCGTAGGGTAATGGCGAACACGTTACGGATAAAATGTATACTTAGCCTTTTCGCTCCGTACACCGATGGCACTGATGCCTCAGCACCGTACTGAGATTATTCTCTCTCTCTCTCTTTCTCTCTTTCTCTTTCTCTTTCTCTCTTTCTCCATATCTTCTCGTATCTTCTTTCGTTGCACATCACCGCCCTGCCCTTCCGCCTTTTCTTCGCTATCTCTTCTCCCAGCCCCCTATCACTCTCATTTCCTAACCTTCTTATTAGTCTTTTTTTTTATTCCCTTTTTTTTTCTTTTTCATCTTACCTTTCATCTCCCTGTCTTTTTTCTTCCATCTCTCGATACGATCTCTTTCTATCTTTCTCTTCCACAAATTCGATCATACTTCTTTTCTTTCAGAAAGAGAGAGAGAGAGAGAGAAAGAGGATCGAAAGGTAGACGTTCTTCGTGACGCACCTGCTCAATCAAGAGGAAGCTTTGGAAAAAAATCTCTGCCCTTCGGGGCTTAACCCATTGTCTTCTTTCCAAAGACTTTTCTGATACTATTCTTTCTATCTTCTCTTGAAAATTTTGAATTTATGACACAACATACCAGTTTTGTGATTATCTTAATCTCGTCATCATCCAGATATAAAAAAACATTTTTTCATTTTTTTTACCGTCAAAATTCTAACATAGTATTTATTTATATGATATGAAATAATTTTTAAAAAATGTAAAGAAGAAATATAATATAATAACGAAATTGTAGGTACGTTGAAAAATTAATCAATTTCCTTACTGGCATTTATGATAAATAGAAAGACGAAAGATATATATGTATATACATGCTCGACTCGACTCGACTCAACTCGATTTTCTTTCATTTCGTTCGACTTCGTTGCCACAGTGGCTAGTTCGGTTGCTCTTATTGGCAGCGATAGAGGCGGGATTCAATAGTTATTCATTAAACTCGAATTCAGTCGGGCAGGATGCTGGGGTCAATTCCAAGCTAACCTTGCGGCTATATTCAAAGGTCTTATCTCCTTGGTTGTTTCTTACTCTCTCTCTCTCTCTCTCTCTCTCTCTCTGTCTCTTTTTCTCTCAACCCTTCTTTAACGTCTTCTTCTTCTTCTTCCATTTTCTTTTCTTTCTCCTTTTCATCTTTTTACAGCAAAACGCAATATCAACGATACGGTCGATATATCCGCCACTCGTAAGCAACTAGAAAAGCAAATCATGAAATATATATATATATATATATATATATATATATATATATATGTGTGTGTGTGTGTGTGTTGTTTGTATGTATATTATATTTCCTATTTCTCTCTGTTTCTCTTGTCCCCTTTTAAACACACTTGACTTCTTCCTGCTTCGATCGTTTCTATTTCTGTGCTCGTACCTTTTTTCTTTTTTATGAGCTTTGTTCTTCCTCGATCATTACGCGGCGTTAGCGGCTTCATAAGGAGCCAATAACCTCTCGGCTATCGATTAAACCGTAAGATTCATTGACCAATAAATATAAGAAGAAAATCTAATTTAATCACCTTATAAAGAAGCAATTATAATATTCCAATAAATATATATTTATTTTAATTATATTGAATGATTAATTTATTATAATTATATTAAACGAATGCAATAAAAAAATGACAAAATGAGACAAAATGAAATACGATATCCAGTGCCAAGTTTGATAATGAGCTAAGAGACGACTATATACGACACACCAGTGAAATATTTATTTAACCTGGGGAGAAGGGGAGGCAGGAAAGAAAAGTCAACTTAGATGAGAAAAGTAGTATCGATTCCCAAATCATTTTACTGAGCAAAGCGAATCGAACGATTAAGTACGGCTCGTTTCCGCGTCATGGGAACAACCCACTAGCTTGGCTGACTAGCACCTCCATTCGCTCTAATTCTAATCGCCGTGAAAATTGTTTCTCTACAAGAGTCCCAACGATTCGATACAGATAATTAGTCGACCTGCTGCCGATTTAAAATGATCTCGTTGTTCCTGTCCTTCTTTCAAGGAAAAAAGTAGAATTTAAAATATGAAATATCTTACGAATCATTTGAAAAAGTTTAATCTTATGGTAATAACACAATAATACGATCTGTAAAAAGGAAAGGAAAGAAAACAAAAATAGGAACGTTCACACCTACGTACACGTATGTACGTATGTGTGACAGGAAGAACGAACGGAAAGAAAGATCGAAAAGAGAAAAAGGAATAGATGAAGAGAAAGAGAAAGAGAGTGAGAGAGAGAGGATAGAAGAGACAGATCAGATAGAGTGGCGTACGCTTGTACCAGGATCTCTCTCGAAAAGAGCAACAAATCCAGTGGCTTTATTGGCCATCGCCGGTGTAATCCTATAGGTGCTTAGCGTGAAATCCCATAATCGATAGTTTGCTTAACCCGACGCCACGTGGCGCCACGTGCGAGGCCCTCCATTAGAGAGCATACCTAACCTAAAATATACACACACGGTTGCTGAAAACGAAGGCGCGCAAAGCCCCAAATACACACCACCGAAAGACCGTATCTCTATGTTAATATGGGAATGCAAAGTCTCACCCTCTCTCCCTCCCAATCTCCCTCCTATTGGCCCATGGGGGAATTCGACACGCTTCGCACTACGCATCTGCCCTATACACTCGTTTTCCCTGTGCTATTTTCGCACACGCTTTCCCACCTAACCAGCTAACTAGCTCTACCAGAGAAGAGAACCATCGAAATCGACCTCAAGATCGCATAATTATGTAATTAAGATCACAGACCGATATTATTTGGTACGGATCGACCATGCAAAAAAGAAAAAGAAACTAAATAAATTTATTCCATTCTCATATTTCTTTTACGAAATATAAATCATTGATCGAATGTTTTCTAATATCACTTACGATTAGTTTTCCTAGTATTGTTTCGTTGACCGCTATTTTTTAACAGATATCTCTTCTAATGCGGTTAGTCAATGAGATGGGAATGAAAAAAAAAATCGAGACACTTGAATAGAGAAGTTCGATATATAATATCAAACATTGTCTTTCATTGAAAGAACCCGTGCTGGCAAAACATTTTTCACTTGATAAAGTTAAACGAGCAAGATAAGGCGAGCTCGGAAAATCGGTCACCAATCTTAAAGCTAATGGAGAACTTATTTGTCGACGGTTAGAATGTTTCGAAAGAGCCTACCCAATCGATATGACTACTGAACGACGTTATCTTGCTTTCTTTCTTTTCCTCCCTCCCTCCCTCCCTCCCGCCTACTTCTACTCCGTTCGGATTCAGTTCACGATCTTTAGTTCGTCGTCGTCGTCGTCGATCATGAAAAGCTTGTCCCACGCTCGAAACAACATTAACGATCACCGAGGTCGACCTCACTTCCTTTGATAGCGGCGTCTTAAAGTCTGCGACAGTAAAAGCCAGCTGCACCGTTGTACCTTTTTCTTATTCGTTTTTCCACCCCCCCCCCACCTATCCTCCCTTACCCCTTTCCATTGTCCATTCATCTATCTATCTCTCTTTCTCTTTACATACGTATTTACATACTCAAGAACTATGTAAATATGTACACACACACATGGAGTATCTTTCTTTCATCAACCCCTTATTCGTTATGCTCCGTATAAAATATTAATTACGCCAACTGATAATAAACCCTTGACGAGCAACGTTATTCATGTTAATTGGCCGATAAACATTACGTCCGTGAAACGTCTCTTAAAGCTTCTTCCTAGACCACATGCAAAAATCAAACTCTACATTCGATATCATTTATTCTATCCGTTCTCATTCCAAGGAATTGTGAGTTATGCTTCCGTGGCGTCTCCCGTTATCGTTAAAATATTGATTCCATTTTACGCGAGGAAACAGACAAACGAACGAACGAACGAACTCGTTTTAAAATAAAAGGAGAATAAAAAAAGAAAAGATTAAAACAAGGAAGAAAGAGAGAGGGAATGGGTGGGTGGAAAGGGAAGGGAAGAGGGAAGAAACAACGTCCCTCTGATCTTCACGCTTCTTCTCGTTTCTAAATTAGCTTCCATCATTAATTCGTTATCTCTCGCTTTTCTTAGCGAACCGAGAGAGTGTTTTTACCGAGGGAAGCTAAGATTTTAATAGAAAAAGTCAGTGCGGATGGACTGTTAAGATTATATGTGCCTTTTGAATATTAAACCACGACGAAATTCAAATTTCAGGTTCGATGTTAATCAATGATAAATCGTTTTTTATTGCGCTAATAAAGTATAATTATTCATAGAGAGAGATAGAGAGAGAGAGATAGAGAGATGATTTAATTAAATTACACTTTTTCATTTGCAAGCGTAGGATAAATGGATTGTTAGACGGAAACGATTTAACATATATGTACTCAATAATGTTTTTTTAAAATTTCATTATAATTATTATGATTATAAGAAAAAGAAATAAAAAAAAGAAGTCAATTTTATCTCGGTGGATTTGTAAGAAATTTGTTCAGCGATTCCGATTGAGATGGGAACGTGCAATATACGTCCCTTTCGTCATTCCATCCCTTATGAGTAGTATTCCCTTTCGATTCTTTCGAAACCTTCCACAGATCACAACGAAATCTTATCGCCGACCGTTGGGCCCTTCGTGGAATCGAAAATGAGAAAGCGCAACGGGTTCACGACGACGTCAGGAATAAGTAATGCAGACGGACGACCACAACGACGACAAGGAAGAGTCGTAAAGAAGAAACAATGCACCTCCTTGTTTCACACTTCTTCTTCTTCTTCTTCTTCTTCATAAGACTACACACCTCGCAACGTACATTGCGCTATTGTCGTTTTGCAATTTTCTCTAGAAACGAGAATTACGATTGAACGAATAAGAGCACGGGGAAAAAAAAAGAATGACCGAAAGGGCATTATTATTATCAGCATCCCCAATACTTTTACGGTATGAGACAGAATATCGATTTTTATATTCACATTCGGAAAAGAAAAAAAAAATATTAGATGTGAATCACGTCATGTTCACATGAAAATTACATTTTTTTCGGTGTTGCGTTAGACAATTAGAATATATTTTATATCTTATCGAATAATATCATAGAAAAATATACTGTAAAAATTCGCGGATCGAATAGATTCATAAATTACAATAACAAATTATCATATATATATATATATATATATATATACACTTGCATATAAAGTAGTTTTATTGACACAATAAACTCGTGTACTTTTGATTCACCTTAATATATCAAAGAACGTATCAATGCAAGTTTCAAGTATCAATCAAGCAATCAAAGTTTTTATTACATTCCAATTTGTAATAATAATCCAGCAAAAAATAATGAAGTATATTTTTTTTTTTTTGTAAATATATGTGTACCATAAAATCGATCGAACGAAAGAAGTCAAAGTGGTCAAACGAGAAGATAGTTTAGGATGAAAGGATAGTCGTAGGTAGAACGATTCGATTTAGAGTTCAGGTTGCTCTAAGCAAACGTAGCAGAACGACAGATGCAAATTGGAGCTTAAGTCGGTGATACAACTACCCTTTCTCTCTCTCTTTCTCTCTCTCTCTCTCTTACTCACGGCTAGTATACGTCCAGCTAACCGGAAACGGAAGCTGAGTTCGCCGTAAGATGAACGACATCCATTCGCGGACCATTCATCCTCGTAATTAGCGTGTTCGTCCCCCGGCAGAAAGCGTTTTCGTGCCACGTAAATACAACGCGCGTGGGACCTATACGCCCTTGGTAATTTATTCCTGGTACTCCTCCTCCACCACCCTAGCCTTATTATATTGTATTAAATTCCACACGCTTAAAACGCGTTTCTACGCCCGTGATTCCATTAATTTGAACGAAAACTTTTTGTTTTCTTTAAAAAACAACCTCTAATATTTCCAATCTCATTTCAAAATTATTAATAATTTATTATATTTGTAAATATATACTAGTATCATAATAAAATCTTTAATTATAAATTCAATATATTAGAATTTGTCTATCATTTGTTTTTTTTATTTTTTTCGAAAGCTAATCAAAATTAATTAATCGTAGAATAAATTTTTGATCATAAATTGAAAAAGAAATGAAACTATCATCGCGAAATGATTACTCCGTTTTAAAACTTGTTGACTACTAATTAGTATTTTTAAAATAAACAAACAATAGGTAAGTTCTCGTTCAAAAAAAAAGAAAAAAAAAAGAAGGACTAGTAGAGGAGAGAGAAAACGAAGAGATCGAGGCTACCCCGAAGCTAATAAATTCGCGAGGCCGCTCTGCAGTGCCCCGGGCGGAAGTTTTTTAATCGCGTCGCATGAAGCTCAGCGTTGCAGAGAGCAAGCAGAGAGTATGTGAGAAGAGAAGAGAAGAGGAGAGGAGAGGAGAGGAGAGGAGAGGAGAGAGGAGAGAG
>NW_015148971.1:5278971-5307424 GCF_001465965.1 Polistes dominula | reverse complement strand
AATATTTTATATTATATATATTTTTATATATTATATATTTTATATTATATAATATATTTTATATTATATAATATATATATTCTATTTAAAGATCTATAGCAAGAATATTACATGTAAAAATCGTCATAACTTTTTGGTTATCTCTTCTTCCAAAAAACATTATTCCATATCTCGTTTCTCATTCGATATATCATTCGATAAGTATTAATTCAACGAAAAAAAAGAAACAGAATTCTGCTATGAAAAGAAAGGAAAGATACTGAGAATTATTGAGAATCATCGAAATTCGATTGTAGCAAAATCTGCTGTCAGTTCCCGAGAGTTCTATCAACGATCGTCGTCGGCACGGGCACGGGCACGGGTATACAAACGCGATCCTCGTTCCTGGCGATTCCCGGTGCAATTTCGAGGACACTCCCGATGCTCATAAAATAATAATTACACCCTCGAAATACCAGTGTCGAAACCATTCACACGAGCCATTATATCGTTCGAAACTGCTGAATGTTACGAACGAACAAACGATAGAACCTACGAACCAACCAACCAACCAACCAACTATCCAACCAACTATCCAACCAACTAACTAACTAACTTAGGTACTGACATAGAAATCATGATGTACACTAGAGCTTCGAAACTGTCGCAAGCTTGCAAGGTCCTTCGGATATGCACGAGCAGAGTGATAGAGTGAGATACCAGGCTTAACATTTGTGATCGTACGTTCATGCTCCGTCTGTTTGTCTGTCCGTTTGTCTGTCCGTCCGTAAGTCCGTTTGTCCGTACGGGAGTGTAACCTCGCGGCGACCAGTGAATCAGTACCCAAGGTGGCCGTAAATCTGCCCCCTGGAGCGCAGAAACACCACCACTAGAGAGGAAAACGTGGTGGCATCGAACATAGGCGTCGAGCTACCTTCCACTCTTACTCTTTATCTATTTTACGTATATAATATTAGATTTACTAGCAATTTATATTACTAATAACTTATATCATTTATCTATAATTTTCTCTATTATTTTTCTATAATTAACTTTACTACCTGTGTCGTTTATATAATGTTATTTAATTGAGTGTTTAGAGGGTTTTTTTTAAATTGATAAACTTTATATTGTTTAAAATTATTAAAATTAGTATTTGGTCATCATATTTCTTATATTGATTTGTTCAAAATTGTTTATTATCTTTAAAACATTTTATTATACATTTTTTTATTTTTTTATTTATTTGATATCTATTCGTTATAATTATATGTATATATGTATTATGTTTTATATATTTTATATATATTAGGTTTAAAATGAAACTTATATATTCCATTTGAAAATGGTTAGGAAAATTTATAAAGTACGTGATTGCCTTACGACAAACCGATGATAAACCATAGGGAAAGTCTCTCCGCCTATGGCACTACCATTTCCTCCCTCCACCCGTTATGTAAAGGCTCATAACGCGCGGCGGACAAGTGTTATGGTATGGCTTATAAGTGAATGCCACCCTCTAATCGGAAAATACGAGCTCGATTGTCGCGAGGGTAGAAATTCTACCATCCTCAGCCAGCAAGCAAGCATCTCTCACCCCTTCGAACAGCTACTTCTCTCTTTTTCTTTCTTACTCTTCCTCTCGTTTTTTTCTTTCACTCCCCCTTTTGCGGTTTTCCTTTTTTATGATCTTTTTTTTTTCTTCTTTCTTTCTTTTTTTTTCAAGTACCACGCGATCAACCGTCTCTCCTGCGTCTTTTATGATCGAATTTGTAACTTCGACGAGCTCACACACCACCAACAAGTAACCACCCCGGTTGTGCAACCCCCTGCAAGAAATTGAGCAACATCACCCTTCTTCGCTTGGGTATCATGAAATTTCGTGTCCTCTTTATTACTCAGTTTATGAAGGAGATTTTTTCAACGTAAAATAAAAAAAAAACGTCCTTTCCTATCCTGTATTTACCATCCCCTTTTTCGGCCCGTTTGATTATTCCTCGACAAATTATCTTCCTTAGTTTAACGAAACGATTAAAACGAATTAATTTAAATCATACGTTATTTAGTTAAGAAATAATTCAATAATTCATTAATCTCATTTTAATAAGAATTTTCCATAAATCACAAATTGTATATCGTTGATCTCTGAATTTCTTATATCAAAATGGAATAAAATTTCGATGGAACAAATTAGTTTTGATATAACAAAAATGACGCGTTTAGAGTGCCACCAACGATGACGACGACTAGGAAAATGTTAACGTGGCAAGCAAAAGGCATCAGACTTAACACCCTCGTTCGAAGTACCGGGTAAGCTCGTTGGGGTGATTTGCTAAGCCCGTTAACAAATAGAACGATAGATGGCGACGTTCCAACCCCATACTACATGCGACGTTCTTGTGAAATGCTAGCAACCCCCTACGTTTGGCCTCGACGAATTACACGCGGATCAGGAAGCCTCCCTCTTTGGTTAAGAGAGGACTATCTCTCTTCTCTCTCTTTCTATCTCTTTGAGGTTCGATGTATAACACAGTAGAGGGTTTGACGCACAGGACGATCCTATTACACGAACTTGAGTGACTTGCCTATCGCTCGATAAGGATATTTTTGTTCTTTTTTTGGATCCCCAATCCTAATAATTCCATCATGTTTTGATAACGACAATCTCTTCAAAAAATTCATTAAAAAAAAAAGATACCCACGATATTACTGATACCGATCATTCAACCAATTTTTTGATCTTCTCTTCATTCAAGATTTACTAAAAAATAAAAATAAATGAGAAAAAATAAAAAGAGAAGACACCTACCAATACCTTTGAGATTCTTAATCATTTATAAGAAATAAAAAAATAAAAAGGAGAAGAGAAAAAAAAAAGAAAAATAATAATGACTTGTGGGGATTTTCAAGTTGAAGGTGATTCCTAAGAGGACTACCGATCGTGGTTGGCATTAAATTACAGCTCGTGATGTACAGCATAAACACGAGATACTTTAATGGCGATGTGTTAGGAGAGTAAATGCAAATAGAACGAGAGCTACGACAGATTTCACAAGCATCTTCTTCTTCGAGCACGCTTCTTCTCCACTTCTTACAATTAGTCTTCTCTTTTTTTGCTTATTCTCTTCTTCTTCTTCTTCTTCTCCCCTTTTTCTTCTTCTCTTCTTATTCGTCGTCTTCTTCCCCTTTTTCTTCTTCTCTTCTTCTTCTTCTTCTTCTTCTTCTTCTTCTTTTTCTTCATCTTCTTCTTCATCTTCTTCTTCTTCTTCTTCTTCTTCTTCTTCTTNTCTTCTTCTTCTTCTTCTTCTTCTTCTTCTTCTTTTTCTTCATCTTCTTCTTCATCTTCTTCTTTACTCGACAGTGAGGATAGCGAGGATCGTGTTCTTGAAAAAGTCTCACCTTGTTACCGGTTTCCAAGTTCTCGTGGAGAAGTTGGTCTGTAAGGAGCCAATTACGAGCACGCGATTCTACAACGAAGCGACTCGGCCGAGAACTCTCATCGCGTTTCCGCGAATATTTCATACGCGATGGAATCAGAAACGGGGAGGAGGGGGAGAAAAGGGTGGGGAAAAAGCGACTGAAGATGCAAATGAATGCGAGAGAAAGAAAGAGAGAGAGTCCTCTGGAAAATTATTCTCGCTTTTTCGTTGTTGGCTCATAGTAAAACGTGTTTTTCAAGTAGGATCTATCTATGGTAAGAGAACTAACACACACACACATATATATATGTTAAATGTTATAAGTAGTTGTATGTATGTGTGTATACGTGTATAACGCATGTAACAGTAAAGTTGTCATAATCATTCGTTTTGATTACATATTCGATACGATTTTCAAAATCAGTTTTATTCGTCATTTATATTAATATACGAAGTTATACCAATTCGATAATTTACCCTACGATGATAGGACGAACGGTTTGTGAAATTTATTATCGATACTTTTAGTTTTATCAAAACCGGTCGGGAGAGACTACGAAATTATTGAAAGTGTGTAACGGGTTTGTTATTTGCATATTAGATGGTTTAACGAATAAGCCTGTCTCCATGAAAATTGAAAGGGATGTGTATATATATGTACATATGTGTGTAATGTTGTGTGTATATTTATGAACGGAACGTTCGAACAAAATTTTCAAATCGATCGTGTTGCACCAGCGTAATGCAAATTTCAACGTACGCGAAATGACGCGTAAATATTTCATTTTTATCGAGTCTCGATTTTTTTCAAGAAACAACCCAATGCGCCACGCGTTATTTGCTCGGTCATGTCACACTCGCAGATTAACGATGGAAAAATTCATCGAAGTAACCATATCTATATATATATATATATATATAGTAGAGTAAAAAATTTTGAAATGAAACAACAATGGGAAAATCGCGCTCGTAGAAAAACCATCGAAAATCGTGAACATTTTATTGTCAACAAATATGAAGCGTGTTGGAACAGGGGAGAGTTGGAGGGAGTTTTAAAGGAAAGAAACAAAATAAATCAAACGAACGAACAGCATACCAAAAAAAAAAAAAAATAAATAAATAAATCGGAAAAGTAAACAAAACCAAAATCTGAAGAAAAAAAATATGACAGGTGTCCAGTTGTAAAACTTTGTCTTTTTTTTCTGTTTTGATCGCAATATTATTTTATACCGACGTAGTGACGTTAGGCGCTTAAAAAAATAACACGGGCTCATTTTGCCGGCGCCCACGGTGCGAGAGCCTTAATAAAAACGAATAGAGCGGAAAAATTTATGAATACTCTGGTTTGTCGCGTGGCTTCGCATTCACATCGGACCCTATATATGTATATATATATACAACGAAATACACAAATACGAACGCGTTACTTTTCGCGGCCCGATGAAAAAGGAAACACGATTATCGTTAAGTCCCGACACGCCCCGGGCATGCCGACTAAGCGAATTCAACTTGTGGAAATCCCAACAGATTGCAACGGGGTTTGTCGCGCCCTGCCACGACCACCACCACCACACCACGGGTTGCCGCTGGCTCCCTTTTCATGGTGGTTTCCTCATAAATAAAAATAACCATCGCACCCACCCCTGGAGGGTTACGCGGATATCGCTTTCGTTTCCTCTTTTTCTTTCTCCTACACAACTTTGGTCTTGGAACTAGGAAATCAGAACGAATCTCTCGTCCCACTCATTCTCTCATTTTTTCCATTTGCTAACCTTGTCTTTCTTTTCCTTTCTTCTCGTTCATTCCCAATTCAGTCACCCCTATTCTACGATCTCGCAAAGACATCCGTCCTCGTAAGCATCATCACTGAAGCAAAAACTACAATGTCGGTCATTTCGAAATTTCTACAAATCAACAATTTTCCTAGAAACTTTTATCAATCAATTCTTTCATTTATATTTTTACTTTCCTAATTATATATTTTTTTGTTTCTGGTATTAAGGATTTGTCAATACAATCTCACTGGACAAATATGATCAATTAAATTGATATCACTTTTTTAATTTTAATTTTAAATCATTCTTATATAAATACACCAAAAACGTCTCATTAAAACAAAAACAAAACCCACACGAAATAAAATAAAATTAAACAACCATAAATCGTTTAACCATCCCATATCAGATATTATCAAAATTTATCTAAAAAGAAAAAGAACAAAATTGATGTCTTGATCTTTGACTGGTAGCAATATGATCCATACGTATAGTAACCTGAGACATATTTATGAGAAAACAAAAAAAAAGGAAGAAAAATCCGTGCGCGCGCCACACCATAGAAAAAGATTTTCCATATGCGTGTTCGAGATCGGTACATATGGCGGACATAGAGGAGCAGCAGCAAGTCGCGATAACGACGTAGTGTCCCTACAGTGGGTCCCGATGCTTGTCGCGTTCTGCTGTTTCAAAGGGGGGTGGAGACATCCCGTTATGGGACCCATGAGATTTTGGCCGCGGGCTACGGACGTTCGACCTACGCGTTTCTGTCTCCCTCTCCTTTACCCTTCTTTTTTTACCCTGTCTTTCCACCCTCGCACATGCATTTTCTATCTTCCTTTTATTCCCTGCTTGCTTTTTTTTCCTGTTCTTTCCCTTTACTTTAGGTATTTTTGGTCTCTTAGTGTATGTAGATAGATATACCACATGTATGTACCCTATGATCTTTGATGGTAGATTCGTAGTAGATGGTATTGTAGGACCAACACCACCATAGATGGTCTTACCCTACTTTTACGTTCCTTCTTTGGTAGGATACCGCACGAGGATAACATCCCCATGGGAAGTTCCCGATCAAGAACAGCTAACCGCGTTTCGCGGTCAACCAGTGATACTTAGAAAAAAAAGAGCCAGGGAATTCAGCAACCTGGCGAAAATATGTTTGGGATTTGTACGATTTTTCTTTTTTTCTTTCTTTTCTTTCTCTTTTTCTCTTATAGGACGACCCTCATTCGCGACGACACGGCTACGACGAAATCGCTGTAGAATCTGTTTTACGAGCCGGAGAATTGGATCATTTTCCGATGGTCAGCGACCGGACAGAGGGACACTGAGAGAGTGTGTCTGTATATGTGTGTGTGTGGTGGTTGTCTGGATGAAGAAGAAAAAAAAAGGAAAAAGTTTAGGGAAATTCGATCAATCGTGAATGCAAAAGTAAATCGTTTTTGGGATCAGTTGACAAATTGTAGAATATGAATTACATTTTGTCTTAGTAAATATGATTGGTGAAATTTTAATAATTATTATTATATTAATAATAATTGAGATTTTTTAGTTCGACTAGAATAATCTATTTTTTTTTTTCTTAAATTTAACATTTCCATAGATATAAGAAGTACCATACATCGTGATTACACGACAGTAACACGATAGTAATATTAACTTGAAATTCGCACCCATTACTACAACATTAGAATAAAAACATCAAAGATAAAGTCCATTACATGAAAAAAGAAACTAGTAAAAAAAGAAACACGTTAAAATTTCAAATGTTATTATTGTTTCTCCTTATACCTGCAATAATTCCGTGCTTGTAAGATCGATGCATATTCTTGGAAATAATCATCTAGTGAGAAAGAGTCATTTTCGAAAATGCTACACGTGTTAAAGCAAACGATCCGAGAGGAATCGTTCTCTCGTGTCTTATTAGTATTATCGGTGAATATACAAGTAAAAAAAAGTAATGGAGAATAATATAGTATTTAAACGGTAAAGCGCAGGCGTCTCACGCAAGCACCAAGTGAATGACACGAGCGCCCCTGGGCAAAACCCAAGCAATGGTGTTTGCGCGAATTAGAGTTGTTCCTCTATGCACGTTCCGGCAATTATTATTAAGAAATACGAAGAGAAATTTTTCGAAAAAAAAAGGAAAAAAAAACATTCATGAAAACGGCGACGATTTATTTCGAACGAATAACCGACGAATGATTTCAAATATATGAGAAAAATTCCAATGTTCTCACGGACTATATCAAAAAAAGAATAGAAAGAAAATGAGGGAAGAGGAAAGAGATACAACAAAGAGGGAGTGAAGAAGAAGAAGAAGAAGAAGAAGAAGAAGGTGGATTGAACGTTACCACGTCCCTTTTTGGAAGTCCATTGATTCGCGTATCATCGTAATTTCACGGCGCGTTACCTACGTGAAATAACTCGAGGGAGTCCGCCACCAGCAACGAGCAAGTTCGCAACACAAGCGAAACCTTTATACTTCGTTTCTACCTTCGGCTTTAAACAAGCCACGAAATTGGTTTACTTTTGAGCTTGAGAATCACCCACCCCTCCTCCTCCCCATTGCCACTCGCCGAGGAAAGCCGACTGTCCTTTACTTTCCCCTCTTTTTTCGTCGAGAGAAGGAGTGAGAGAGAAGGGTGAAAGAAAAAGAGGGATGGAAATTCGAATTACGCCACCCTCGGAGGAGAGGGAAAGAGGGATGCAAGCAGGCAGGCAGGCAGGCAAAAAAGCATCGTGCCTAATTTCGTACATTTTCCCTCTTCCTTTCTCCCTCTTCCTCTCTCTTCATTCTCCACCTCTTCGTCCCTCTTCGAAAGCGTCGACCAACCCCCTTTTTTTCCGCCATCGACATCGTGCCCGCCCGTCCCACGGGCTTCCATCCGGGAATTAGCCTTTTAAATTGGCTCGCCTACACCAACGACATACCACCACTCTCTTCTGTGGATTCACGTTTACGTCCCCGACCTGGACGGGGATGAAGCGTCCATGCATTTCCGTTGAGATGAACTTAAACGCGCCCATCCACCTCGTTCCCCGGTACTTCGTGGCTTCTTTTCGGTGCCGAGGTAATTTAATGTCTTCCCTTTTATGCTTTCTCTTTTTTATCCAAAGTATCAACTCGCCTCGGGGTTGTGAGGGCGGGTGTGGAGGAAAAAAGGAAGGAAATAATAAAAATTACGTCCTTTTTCTTTGATTATCATAAAGTTTAGAAGAAAAAAAAGAAGAAAAAATGATTACTTACTTTATTTTTTTAATTCCTATAATTTTTATAATTGGAAATGTAATAGTAAGAGGACACCTTTTAAGTGAACACCTTCCAAATTAAAAAATATAACGATGATGAGGTGTCATGTTATCAAAAACCACGGCCATCAAATACATACCGGTTGTTGGTCTTTGAGTAAAGAGAGAAACCAGTTCTTTTCATGAACTACCACCCTATAATTCGTGTGGTTACTTGGTGGACATTCTGGTGGGGTCGAAAGAGCCACTCGACTTCCCCATTTCCTCGACAAACTAAACACCGTCGCGAGTTGCAACTCCTCCTCCACCTCCTTCACGTGACAATGGCTTGTCATCGCTCTTAGATGACAATGCAAGTCCATTTTGATGCTCACGATCTACCGGAAGTTGAAGCTAATGTGTTTGATCAGGACACGACCCGGACCGAATCGAACAGGATCCTCATACTTCAGTTCGTCAAGGTTCGTTAGCAAGAATTCGATATCCGCTTTTGTCACTTTTCTCTCTTTCTCACAATACTAAATGCCCTCGATAATAATCAAAATGATTTCCTACAATGATAGGCCGAATTTTTCTCTATTAGGAATATAATAAAACGATTTTTGAAAAGATGTGCCTCACGTGACACGTGCTCCACACTACTTTTTCGTGAAACACATTCGACAAATCGATAAATGTTAAGCAAAGTTCTTTTACATTTTATTCGAATTTATTTCTTTTAATTATTTTTATTATAAAAAGTGATCTATAAACAAAGAACGAATTTTTTTAAAAGAATTAAAAAATGATCGATCTATATACGTTTTTTTTTTTAATTTTAATTATTAATTTAATTTTGCTTAAAGATATTATTTGGTAGTTTTTTATTATTAATTTAAGTATTTAGTATTTAGTATTATTATTTATTTAATATTTATTATTAATTAAAAATTATTTATTTTTACTTAAAATTTTTATATTTAAAAAAATTGATTTACTTTACAAACCTCCCTAAATTAAACATAACTCGAATACACTTTTCTACAAAACTTGATTCCAATTTTTACCATTATCATAGTGAAAAAAAAAAATCAACGACATATTATTCCTAAAAAATAGGAAGATACCATTTCAGCTTACCGTAGCGTTAAAACCGTGAATCGTTCGAGTATTATTCTTCATAGCATGTAACTTCGCATGCCACTGTCTTTACCTCACTCATGGGGAAAGTAGGTTGGCTGTACATCATAGCCAGTGGTATTGCACAAAAGTCGACTCCACCTTCTAACCTCTTTACTCCTCTCAACCCCCTCGGCATCCCTATTATCTCTCTCTTTCTCTCTCTCTCTCTCTCTCTCTCTCTCTCTCTCTCTCTCTTTCTCTTATACTTCATTCCCTCCTTTATATTTCTTTTATTCTTTTTTTTTTTTTCATTTTGCTTTCTCTCTTGCACATTTTTATCTCAAGCAGAATTTCCCATACGACCGTTCTTCTCCAACTCGTTGCTGTAGCTACATTCAATGTCCCAGCCATATCTCAGTTGGCCGAGACACTTTAATGAAAAATCATACTGCGAATGCACGTTCCGCTGGGTATAGCTCGATATTTCAAGGAAAATGAGATTTTAGACGGGAATAAATAAGAACTCGGGGACGGGAAGTATGGCGCCTATGGCGAGTAGACGGACTATCCTGTTTTTCATAGACAAATGGAATCTTCTATACATGTATGTATATATATATATATGTATGAAATATATCTATGTGTGTGGATGTGTATGCATGATTTCTGTCTTCATGATCGTTTTCTATTCGGTGTTATTCGAGCCCGGTTTAAGCCACTAGAGCGAAACGCAATGCCGAAAGCATAATTAATCCTTACATACACACACACATGAAAGAACTACCGTAAAATCATACTATTCCAATAGTCATTAAAACCGGTATTGAAACTATCCATATCATTTCGTTATTAAAATTCCGTAAGGCACTGAACACTCATAAGATAAGTGATTGTTAACTTATACGAGATGCATTTTATACATTGGTATAAATCAACTTATCGCGTGCTTCCCATTTCTAATACCACGCGAAGCTTCTTCCGCATCTACGACGTGTATAACCATCATATCTAATAAATTAATATATTTACATCTATAAAACATACACATACTAATACACGTGACACATTGTAAGTGGGAAATTAGTATTAAGATAGAAACCGAGTCAATGGAATTAAAAAAAATGTTTTAATTAAATTATACGGAATGAAAAAGGACAAAAACCTTATATCTATTAATAAAACATACTTATTTTAGATTAATATTGAAAAACACGTATTTACCAAACGCATATATGCGTCTATAACACTCAAAAGGTTAAATATCTACCTATACTATACTATTTTAAATTCGTAGATAGAATATGTGTATGTGTGTTATCATTTTGAAGCTTATCTAATCTGAAAATAAAATATCTTTATTCATTTAAAGAACTAAATTGAATTTCCTATAAAAATTATAAAAAAAGTAAGTAAAATATCTTATATTTTTGTTTACTTTAAAATCAGATTTTTTCTAAGTCGCGTGCTTTTATATTTACTTAATTACTTTAACTTTTAATTAATTTATATATTACATGTTTGTTTTCTAAAACTAATAGCTTTGAAATTAATTATTTTCTAAAACTTATACTTTTACTATTAGTATACTATAATGATTAAATTCATTATACAATACTTCTCCACAAAAATGCTTAATTATCTTAATTATTATATGTTAAGTCTTAATTATTTTACAAATTAACTAAATTTTTTATGATTTAACTCCAACATTCATTTATGTATATATATAGTGGAATAATAAAACAAGATAAAAAATATGAATGGTCACGATGAACATCAGAGATCATAACGACGAGATCGAGAAATACACGTCCGACCCTTGGCGACCCTATCTATGATCAGAGTCACAACGATTGAACAAAAATATATGTCGACATTCGTCGCTAGCAACGTCTCTGGCTTTTCTTCTTTCCCTTCGCCTCATTACCATCGTTATTACCGTCGGCGTACCGCGTGCGGGTAGAAAAGCAGACGACGCGTCGTTTTCCAATTTTCTCCAGGCGTCCTACCCTCCGCCTCCCCCCGAAGAAGAAATTCCTTCAACGAAAGGATAGAAAGAGAAAGAAAGATGGAAAGATACGAAAGAAAAAAAAATTAGCTTATCGTACAACGATAATCCCGAATCTCATGGGAGACGAAAAGAGGATATAGATCGTCTAGGTTAGGATAGGCGTGCGTTCACGGATTAGGGAACATATTTCGTAATCCGTAGCGTATGCGAAAGATGGTGGAGGGTGTCAGATAGACAAAGACAAAGATACGGTACGTTCACCTATCCCCTAAAACCTGGGCTACAGTAGTCACCCAACCCCATCTTCTCGGATCCAACAGGACGAATTATTATCGCTAGGATTCTCGTGTATCTCAATGACGCATCGCTTCGCACGGGACTTAAGGTTTAATGGACTCTGCTTGTGCCCATCAGGCCGCTTTCCTTCTTTCTCTCTCTCTCTCTCTCCCTCTCTCTCTTGTTATCTTTTTCTGTTTCCATTTTAACCGTCCGTACCTTTTTTGCAGGATATATACTTTCGCTCCGATTCGTTTTGCGGACAGCAAACGTGACGCTCGTGGTAAGGATAAACTTCTTTCGCGTCCGTTTAGAACGCGAAACCCCATTTTCGTTGAAGAAGCGTGAATCTTGTCCAGAGCAGGTAACATTAATTCCTCAACGATTTCACGCTTTCGATCGTTTAAGGAAAAGATGTATCGTTTAGATTTTTTTTTAACTGGAATAATTTATACGAAATTATTAAGACATTTTTTTTAATCACCTAATCGTATTACTTGTATAACCATATTATTGTTTATTTTAATTTAACTAACGTTATATGGAACATTATATAGATATATATATATGTGATAGTATCTAACTGTTTTGGTATTAAATTAAACGTATTCTGATGATGATGATGATGATAATGATGATGATGATAATGATTAAAAACTCGATTTCTAATAGTAGCAAATATATAACACGTTCTCCAATAAAGATGCAAAATAATGTTATAGGAATAAAAGGAAGTTAAGAAGTAAGTCGTTACACTGGTTTTACTAATTAATAAATGCATGCGATCAGCTACGAAAATCTGGCTAGGATCTTCTTTTGCGAGAATGAAGACATGAATACCAAAGGCACACAAAGTATAAGAAAGAGAAAAAGGTAAAAGGAAGGAAAATGGATGGACGGTTACCTTAATTAACGAGATTTTAAAAATGTGATGGCAATTTCAATCCTGGCCAAGCAACTTCAACTCCGAGGATAATTCTATTAGGCAATGGCGTAGCATCGTAAAGGGTTGAGAGAAAGAGAAAGAGAGAGACAAGTAGTGGGAAAGGGAAAGAGGGGGCGAAAGAGGAAAGAGAGAGAACGATGTCAGTGGTGGCAGGGGTGTACTGCCCCCTGGGGCACCCTCACGCTAACTGGCTGCGACTGTGCCACGGACCCCTTTACGATTCCGACTTAATTTATGTATCATCCGAGAGTTAAGTAATTTCTCCTCACGAATTACCTCCGTCCTGCTGGCTGAGCGAATTTCTTCCTTGCTTCTTCTTCTTCTTCTTTCTCTTATTTTTCTTCTTCATCACGATCCTTCTTCTCTTTCTCTTCCTGTCCTTCTTTATCATCGTCTTCTTCTACCTTTCTCATTTACCCTTCAAACGCTCCGGGCTAACACTCTTCTCTTTCGTCCGATCACAAGAAAGTTTTTGTAGAGTAATATAAGGCAAGAAAATTGACTTCTCTTTAAATCTTATCTCAACGTAATCTTCATTATTTTCATTGTGATTAATTACTTTTATTTTTTTATTTTTATATTTATATATATTTATAATCTTTGACAACGTTGAAATCTCATTACATATTCAAAAGCTAAAAAATAAAATATAATTTTAATTCTCATAATGATCCATAAATATTATTTATATAATAAGTTATTTCAAAAAACATATTTTATATTATTATATAATGATTTTATATTTTTATATGAATGATTATATATACATTTTTTATATAATGATTCATAAATATTATTTATGTTAAATTATTTCAGAAAACTTATTTTATATTTTTAGATTCTTCAAATTGACAAGTATATAAGGAAGGGAAAAATAAAATGATAAAGAAATAAAATTTAAAAAAAAAGGAAAAAAGAAAATGGAAATGAAAAGAAAAGGACCACGTAGTTTCGCTAATTAAAACGCGAGAAACTTTGGTGGCGGACCGAAGAAAACGAGTTTAAATCTGTTTCAGACCAGTTTCCAACGAGCTGTGCCTTAGTGGCTCCCTCGTGGACCGTTTCCACCGTGACTGCACCCCCAGCACTTTATTACGAGTCTAATCTGTCTCGGCGTGAACCTACGCCACTGAGAGAGGGGTAGAAGGGAGGGGGAGGGATGGGTGGAGCTAGGTATTTAACCCCAAACTTAATTACTTGCTTTCAAAATCCTCGAGAAAAAGAAAAATAAAGAAAACGGGAAAAGATATCAAAGTACTCGCATACAATGAAAGAAAATTTAAATCTTAGTTTTTTTTTTTTAATCTGAAAAAGTGGTTTACGGAAAATAATAATAATGATGATGATTATTATTATTATTGATATCTTAGTATTCTTTTTCAAGGTGAAGAGAAAACAATTTAAAAGTCATAAAAGACCGATAATACTCGTGACCCGTTTAAAACATCGTTCTATTTAAACGCACGCGTCAGGTCTACACATTTGCACGTACCTGATTCCCTTTTCGGTAAGATTTACGAGCAAAGAGGGTTTAGTAGTAATGTGAACTGAAAAATTACGTCCGAAAGAAATTTAAAGTACGTATTTCTTGGTAGAAGACGATTCATCTCGCATTTTTGAAGAAGAACAATTTCGATGACGTTGTTCACCCTTTTGGCTTGTGTTCACCTGCCGAATGAAATCGTTCAGGGCGTATAAAACGGGTGTCGGATACCTTTAAATGATTTAAGTATCGAAATCGTTGGTACGAGATCGAAATCGAACGTAGAAGAAATTCGAAAAGAATATCGAGACATGTGGTCGACGTAGCTTGCGTACGTGGTAAACTAATATGGTGGTGGTGGTGGTGGTGGTGGATTCATCCGACACGGCGCCTGACTATATTCATAATTGCATCTTACACCAATGAGAGTAAGATATTATTAAGTAATATATTACCCCAAATTATAGGTGATAACCGACAGGACATTACGATCGCCACTTTGACCAGATGGATTCGGTTGGACCGGTCGGTCGGTTGGTTGGTCGGTCGGTTGGTTGGTCGGTTCGGTTGGTCAGCCGTTGCTTTTCGGTGGCGATTCTTACCGCGGCATATGGGACCCCATAAATATTCGCCAAGCTTCCTGCTCATCGGCGAAACTTCTTTGATTTCTCTTTCTCTCGGTCAAATGGTATTATTGGACATTTAAAAGAATTAATCGTGAAGAAAATTTTCATTTAACTTTCCGATACATAACACACACGTACTAAAGTTTGTTATAACAGTTAAATGATATGATTATGGTTTTAGTTTAACTATTCTAGTTATCTAGTTCCTTTTACAATTTTATATGATTTTCTGAATTTAATAAAACGATAGAAATAATATTTATCAGAAAAATGATGATTTGTGTATTATTTTTTTTTTCAATGCCTATCTTCAGTTAATCATTCATTCTTGTTTTATTTTATTTCTCCCTGCGGTCTGTAGGATGAAAGGGGTTTTGGTTTTATGACGATCATAGGGCAAATCTAACTTCCAGCTAACTCCGGTGTCAGCCACCCGCATTCTCCTCCCCCAATGCGCCGCGACTAACTTCGTTAATGTATAATCCGGCATGGTGGTTCCCCTGGGTTACGTTCGTGTGATATAAAATCAGTAAGCTTTACTAAATTTCGTTTAAACAATCCAGTAAACAATTTTCCGGGGCAGTACACTGCAAAGTAACGGCACCCAAGTGGCACTCGCGCGGCACTTTCTACCCCGTGGCGTTTACCTGTTTTCTTCCGAACCCTCTTCGTTGTTGATTTTACTACAAACGATATTTCTTCAAACTAAACTTTTAGATTTGTTATCTTTGTATTACATGCAACAAAAAATGTATCGAGAGATATAACCCTTTTTATTCTTTTGTAAAATACGTCGAAATGAATGAAGAAAAAAGACAACAAAATATTTACAATATTACCTAATAATCTTAAAAAAAAAAAAAAAAAACAGAACAAAGTCATAATTACTTTATTCAAGATAGACGATTGGTCCATAAATTAAAGTTTATCCAATAAGAGAAAGGAAAAAAAAGAAAACAACAAAACAACATAAAAAACAACAACAATAACAACAACAACAACAAGAGAGTTAGAGTGATAGAGACGGTAGACAAGCAGAACGTAAAAGAAGGGTACGAAACAATACAAATCATCGTACGCGGATTTTAGCGAGAGATATCGAACGCAAAGCCATAAATCGCAAAATCAAAACGTGTCAAACGGAGCTGGCGCGAAATTAAAAGTGACGGGCGTTCGCGTACGCGTTTCGGCCCCCACTCGTGGGGCATATCGCCACCACGAAAACCGCCACGTTATAATTGTGAGTTACGATGATCACGCCGGCATTTATTTATTCGTTCCTCTCTCTCTCTCCATCTTTCTCTTTCTCTCTCTACCACCCCCTACCACGGGTGGCTCGTTATTTATGACGAAAATGCATCAGCGCTTTATATCTACGGGAAGCACGACTGCGTCACGATATATTTCGTTGGTATCGATGACGCGTCGATATTTCATCGCAAAATTTTCAAAAGCCTCCTCTCTCTAGCCTCTCCCGAACACTCTCTTTCCGTCGATATTTCGACTTTCGTTTCGTTTCGTTTAGTTTTGTCTAGTCTCGTCAATTACTAACATTCATATTCACACATCCTCTTATGTTTGTAAATTAAACTAATATTTGAGAATAATAATAATTTATTTTCTATAATATATAAATTATAAATGTGTTTTATATATTATAAAATAATAAATAATATTAAATAATGAATATAATAATAAATAATAAATAATATTAAATAATAAATATAATAATAAATAATAAATAATATTAAAAAATATTTATATATAAATTTATTTTTAAAAAATTAATAATTATTATTATAATTTCAAAGATATAATAATAAATTGTTTTCTTTTTTTACAGATCTAAAATGGCTGTATTACTAAACGTTTAACGAGGAAAACTTTCTTCCAGTTTTTCAGAAAAATTTTTGGATTTTACACGACTTTAAATATTCGTAGGATACAATTCTCTCTCTCTCTTTTTTCTCGTTTTCCAACATTTTTTTTGTTCCTTTTTCTTGGTAGCCATGATGGTTCTAATTTAACGCTAGCTAACAGGGGTGGAGCGGGCTCTCGATGCCGAACGAGGACACTCCCCCCACCCTTCCCATGAACACTCATTCGAACCAACGATGGACCGACCAGTACTGGACACACATACACACACAACAAATAAACAAAAAACGTCGATCCTCCATCAGTCTGATTGACAGTAAGCTAGAGAAATTGCAACGAGAGAGTTCTTTTTTTTTTTTTTTGGAAAATACAGTACTCGACTACTACTACTATTACTAATACTACTACTATCATCCAACGAAACTTTATCGTGCTTGATATTATAATTTTTCTTATTAAAGGACTCAATTTTACATATAATAATTACTTTAATAAGCGAATTATTATTTCTCGTGTAAAAAGCAAAGAGAAAAATTTATTCGACGCCATTCCACCGTTACCACACAATTGCAAATTTACATACATACATATATACGTATCATATATTTGAAATATACAAATATATATAGATATATTCGTGCGTGTTTAAAACCCACGTAGATTGGCAAAAATGAAAATTTTAATTACTTATTAAAAACCTTATGATTATTTGAATGAACAATAATGGTGGAATGAAAAACAATGCAGAAAGATAAAAAAAAAAGGTTAAACGAAAGAAAAATGGTGTATAAAAATAAAAAATAAACACGTGTTAAGGTTTTTTAAAAGGCAAACGTACAGGAACAGTGATATAACTTTACTCATCATGAACATTAACTCATTAAAATAACACCCCTCGCATTAAACGCACCTAGTCGTGTTCGTTTTGAATCCAACTAACACAAATACATTTATGAATCTCCATATGACCGCGAAACGACAGATTCGAAATTCCATTTCGTTGCTATACACCCGGCGAGAGAGAGAGATAGATAGGTTTGGCAATAATGAAAATTTTCAAATTTCACGCTCGATTATCCAGAACATTGAAGTTCGAAGCTAGCACGTTGCCATTTGGTCAACCTCTAAAGTCGTCATCGGATTCACGTCAATGACGTACCCTTAACGCAATACTCTATCGAAAGCCGACCATCTCGAATGCACCCTTCAATAGTACCTTGTTTCCCGACAAATCCTATCGGCCGATCTCGGTTGGTCCTCTCCTCCTTTACATTCGACACACGACACACGAATTATTATCTTCCTGTAGGGATCGAACTTTACTACTATATCCGACGTTAGAGAATAGTATTTTATTTTCCCACTATTTTTTTTGTCTTTTCACTTGTCAAGATTCCATTTTATTTCAATAATAAAAAAAAATGTATTCTTAAAATAAATATGTAAGTTGTTTTTTTTTTTCTTAACTAAACGTTTAGATAGATAGCACATGTGTTCATTTGAAATATGAAACATATTAATAAATAAAAATATAATAAAAATAACGAAATTAAATAAACAAGTTATCAATGACTATTTAAATGACAACATTTTATCAAATAATTAGAAAATTGAACAAATATGAGAAATACTTTCTTTTTAATATAAAAATACTTTGTAATTTGGTATTTATAAAGAATTAATAAAAAAAAAAAAAAAATAACGGGATAATCTAAACTAAATCAAATAATTTTTAAAGACAATTAAAAAACAAGGAAAAAAATGCTTTGTTATCGAGTACAATTTGACGAAGTAATTATGTCGATATTATCTACAATAAATTCCATCAAACGAGAATGACACCATACTACAAAGAAACAGCATGGAGTCTTTGTAATCTCCGATGTGACTAGGTACATACAAATGAATCTGCCAGCAGATGCGGTTAACGTGAACTGAGCGACGGGATCTACAAGCGTGAATAATGATTTCATTACGAAACTTCCTCATTAACTCGTTGAACTTTACAGAAAGGGGGATCTTCTTCATTTTTAAGCAGGTTATCTCGGCGTTGATTGCTTTGGTCATTACGCGCCTTATCTCGATCCTCACTTTGCTTGTTAACAACAGTGCGATAAATGCGCATCTCTCTTAAAAGAAATTCCTTGGAAACTCTTCTACTTCGTGAAACAGAAAAAAATACAAAAATGCTCGTTAATAAAGGATATCAAGTTAAGAACTTATTAAATAATACGAAAGAGAAAAATATATTCTTACAGAAACTAAGTTTTTTTTTTACACAAATTACTCTTTTTTCGTAACTTTAATTTATGTTGGGAAAATAACAATAATGTGATGATAAATATAATAAATTTTATTTCAACAAAAATTTGTTCGTACGATAATTAAAATTAGAAAATAATAAAACCTCAAATAGTAATAATATAATTAATATTTATAAAAAATAATTGATACCCTAATTAATGTTAGAAAATAGTAAAAAAATAATAAACAGTTAGATATCTTTGATGTGGTCATCCCGCGAAACAAACCTTCCCTTTTGGTCTCGTGTGTCATGGACAGATGGTACAGCATCTCGTGTAGGACCAACGACAGGTTGGTCCTCGGCACCAGCAGCATTTCGTGGTTCATTTGCGGTACCCAGGGGTGCCATCTATTATCGAGGGTCGTGCCACTACACACCAAAGTCTCCGTACTTGTTCTATACACGTATTTTCTCTTTCTCTCTTATTCTACTATAACGCATCCCCCACCCTCAAATCGATCTTTTTCTTCCAAATAGTTACGTGTATAAGAGGGATGAACGCGGCAGGGGTTGTTTACACGCTACAGACGGCACGATTTAATTCGGTGATGATTTTTTAACGAGTTGTGTTACATCATACGACACTTTCTTCATTCACGTGAACCCTCTTAACACGTGATTTATACAACTTCCTCTATTTTATTTATTTATTTTTTTAATCTTAAAACCACCCATACATAAAACCGTAAGATTTTCGATAACTCATTGGTTGTTCGAATTCATTTTAAAAACAATCGTAATACTTTTCGAATAATCTTGAATCGTTTCCATCATCATTAACACACCCTAATTCGTTCATTTGTAGATTTTACTTATAGATACATATAACACCATGGTATAGGAAAAAAACATATATAAATGTAACATAAAAAAAATTTGCAAAGACCGCGAAGAGAAACACGTTTAGAAAAATTCCTTTTAATTCTATATATCAATACGGAATAAAAAAAAAAATTGGCCATAGGACATCATAAGGCCGCGATTATTAAATGTAAATAAATTAGATTAATCATTCACCCGGTAGCGAAATCACGTGAGACCGATTTCTTCGTGCAGCTTATCGAAATCCTTTCTTACTTTATTTTTTATTTCACTCTTTCTCTCTTTCTGTCTTCTTCTTCTTCTTCTTCTTCTTCTTTTTACTCTTTCTTATTTCTGATTCTTCTCTTTTTATTTTGTTTTGCGGTCTCAAAGCGTATAAGACTCGTGTATCCCCACTTATTCTCTCATCTTCTTCGGGCCCTTCTTTTCTCTACCGTTCCTTCTTCCTTCTCTCCTTTCGAGAACGCCGCCGCCGTAGCCGCAGCCGCCGCCGCCTAAGGGCGTTTCATTAATCTCGCGTCTCTCAATTTATTTTTGCGTCTTGTTAGGTGCGGAGGCCCATTCTCAGATGGTTAGATCTCACTCAAGAAGAGAACTAACGTGCGCGTGTGCTCACGTACGATCACATGTACCGGGTGATAATGGAAGGAAAGGAAGTTCAGAAAGAAAGAAAGAAAGAGAAAGAAAGAGACAGATAAAAAACGAACTTCTCATGAAGGAACGTAACATTGTATATAATAAGAAAGACTAGATTGGTGAAAGTATTATATATATATGTATATATATAGATATGTGTATATATGTATATGTATATATGTATGCAAGTATAAGTACATCCATCGTTCTCGACACGAAATTGCCCTCGTCTACGCGTTAACGTTGCAAACGTGTCGGCCACTTTTGACACCCTTTCTCCAAGAAGAATATTTTTGTACACTTTTAAAAAGACGATATTCACAGTTTTATACCTCGGCATAAATCACACGAGAATCACGCGGTAGATAAAAATGTCTGAGATCTTAAAAGATTCTACAATTATTATTATTATTATTATTATTATTAAATTTTTTAAATAATTATGTTATTATTTATGAAAAATAATTATCAATAAGTTTAATGATAGATCAATTTGCGAATACGTATTTAGATATACTGTATTATGTATGTATGTTAGTTATAAATCTATTAAAAATTATTCCATAAATTAATCATACGTGTAAAACATAAATAGAAAATCTATGAATTATTATGGTCTTAGGTTGATTAATACGTAATGTCATAATTTTTAATCAAAATAATATTATAAATTCAGTTTTACATAGATAATTATAATATACTGGATATATATTACAACATTATTTATTAACCAATCCAATATATAAATATTCGAAATCAACGAGGGTTCAACAGAGAGAGAGAGAGAGAGAGAGAGAGAGAGAGAGAGAGAGAGCTTGGTAGAAAGGGGGGAGAAAAGGATGAATCGTGTAATTAAGGTTCAATCATCGCGTGCACAACATAACGCGATGTGGCGAGTGATCAAAAGCAGTCATCTTATCGGTTTCATCGATCTTTCTGCAAGATTCTCTCTCCCAGTTGGTGTCCCACAGGATCGAAAAGTGGGAAAAGTGAGTTCAAACGAAACAGTTGACGCGTTCCGACGTGACGAATCATGATAGGAACGTTTTCATAGGCTGCGAAAAATACTCGCTAAAGATTCCATTGTTTCCTTAACCCCTCTTCCAATAGATGTTCTTCGAAATGACGATGAAATATGTCATTTGTGCATCATAGATAACATATACGTACATAAATACTTAATTTCGTATTACGCAAGTACTTTGAAAGTTAACTGTACAAATTTTACGATATGATTTATGATTGCAATAAATCGTTAATACTTTGATTAGTAAAAAAAGGGTGCATGTTTTTTTGTTAGTATTACATAAGTTAATACTATTTAAGTTAAAAATGTAACTAGTAATAATATTCTTCAAACTTTTGTGAAAATAATTGTAAGAAACAAAATTACATACTTGCAATTATGAATTAATACAAATTATTAAATTATTTGAATATATTGAACGTATTTGAAAACATACATTAAAAGACAGTCGCAATAGATTAATCTGATTCAGAATAAAGTTACCAGATGTGTGAACAGAAGATGATAAAAGATAGGAGAAAGATAGTCATCGATTTGTTCGGTAAGCTTCGACACTTTCGAAAAGGCAAAAGTGACTAACGAGGAGAGTCTATCGAGGACAAGCACAGAAGCATTATTCGATTCCCTGTGCCTCTTGGGACCTTTAGGTGCATTCGTGGGTGACCGAAAGTGGATCTCGTTCTTCCTATCGACAAAACGATGTCTCGTGTACGTCGGCCAGCTCTTTAACCATTTCCGGCTAACAGAATGAACGAACACAACAGTGATGTTGTATTGTTGTCGTAGCTTGACCGTCTTTTCGACGTTCGTAATTTCCTTCGATGACTCGACAACTAATTCCTCTTATCCAAAGACGACTTCCCGTATTAATCCATACTAAATCTTTCAACATTTCTCAACTTGTATCGAGGGAATATAAATTATCGAAAATCCAAACTTTTTTTTCCTAACTCAAGTAAAACCATGTAATTTGTTATATCATTGTGTGATAAGGTTTTTTTTACGATTAAATGTGTAACATCTATCTATATATTATTTACATGAAATTTATTTATGGTATATATATATAAAAATGTAAAATAATTTAAACTCAACAAATGATAGTAACCTATTTAAAAATTCATGAAAGAAAGAGTGGGAGAAAGAGAGAAAGAGAAATTAAATTGAATTGTTCAAAATTAAAACTAGGAAAAATCTTCGTTATAATTCATTTCATCAAATAACAGCGAAACCACTTTGCTTCGGATTAAATTTATCTCTTTGTTGTTTTCTATTTCCATTAGAGAGAGGACCCATCTCACGAACTCGTAAATTATAATTTAACATGTAAAACACTCGTTGTAGGAGGGGTTAAAAGATGAAAAAAAAAAAAAGAAAAAAAAAGGAGTGGCACTCGTTGATGTTAATTCGTCTTAGAGAGAGAAAGAGAGAGAGAAAAACGCAGAAGGCGCTAACACGACCGATAGAATCGCACATCCGCGGGAACTTCTCTCGGATATTCCATTTCCACATCGTCAACGCGGCCGCGGCAGTGATATAAATGCTAATTCGTGACGGGCATCTCCGATCGAGAAGCGCTAGAATCCGTACCTAATTTTCCTGCTGCCAGGGGAATTCGTGACGACTCGTGAGACAGGTCCTTTACTGGAAACACGAGTAATGCGTTCCACTTTTCCCTCGAAACTTTGACGTATGACGCTTCGTAGAACACTTTGATCGCGTTCTCTTACTATTTCAGACTATATCTACTTATATATATTTGAATTAGTAGAACTGATTTTAATAGTAATAATAATAATAATCATCATCATCATCATTATAATAAATCATTTAAAAGATTGAATAATAAATATAAATATCAACGTGACTATGAATATTATATAGTCATTACTAGAATTCAAACTTGAGTATCATTTAAAAAAAAATTGTAAATTTTCATTAACAATAATCTTAAATCTTTACGATTGCAATAAATTAGATTCGTATCCTTCTTTTAATATTTTTTTGTTAAGTAAGTATTTCGATTTTCAATCTAAAACAGCACAGCTTGAGATCACAAATTTATGGATAAAACGAAGTTACCAGGATGAAATCGGAAGATGCTGTCAAAGCGAAGAAATTGTACAAAAAATTACAGATCCAACGGATTGCAATCGATGTTAAATAATAATTCGACGATATATATATATTTTAAGCAAAAGGTAATGAAATGTTCCGAGCACGAATCGCGTAGTTGAATGCGATAAATCAGGAAACAGCACGGGTTATGTTGGTAGTTATACTCGTATATACGTATAAGAGAAATACATTTGTGAAAGGGTTTTACACAAGTAATGTAATTTCAAATGTCCAGACGGGACTGAATACAACTAAAGGAGATGAAAAGAAACGGAGAAAAGAAATGGGAAGTTAAGGAGCAACCATCGTCACACACACATACACAGTATTCGTATTTCTTGACATTTATATTACATAAATACTGAAGATATCGCGTGAGAGAGAAAGAGGGAAATCCAGCTCTTCCACGCTTGGGCCACGATTGCATGTACCGAACTCGTTACCGAGTTTGTCCCCGTAAATTAATTACCTCACGCGGACCGCTTTATTTTCGCGTCGTCGAGAGAGACGACATCGTTCGTGCCGGTCGAATTACAACGAGAGCAGCAGCTTTAAAAGATTTCACGAACAAAAACAAATGAGGATATACTTTTTAAACTCTCCCGCGAAAAATCGGTAAATGTCCCGCGTCACAAGATGGCGACCACCGTAGTGTCGCATCGAACATCCACTTCGCGTTTTCTCGAACTAATTTTTAAATAATAAAAGAAAAATTCAAATTGAATTAATAGTCAATATCATCAATTTAAATGAAGTATGTCGAAAAAGTATGGCCGGAAGCGGAAGACGAGTAAAGAAATAGAAAAGTCAAGAAGATCTCTTATTGTTAGCGGTGGCGGGTCCAAGCTGGCATACGACCATAGTGGGGATAATAACGTGAAATTAGGAGCTAATGTGGATCGATGTGCCCCGCCAACGTCGTGGCTCTCAGCCGTTTTAAGAGGCGATAATAAAAACGAAACGATTTCGCCCAGGTCTCGAGAGGGGAAGCAAGTACGAGAAGAGACGTGAAAGAAGAACGGAGAAGAATATATAGTATATAGAGAGAAAGAGAGAGAGAGAGTGAGAAGGGGTTTAGTACGAATCGTGGGGCGAGGAGTAAGCGAGGAGAGGAGTTTTCTGCCAAGCGGAAGAGGCGTTTCCAACGAGCGTCGACTTTCTTGCCCTCAACTTTTGCCCCGCCTACGCCTCCTCTGCCGCCACCACTCGATCCCCACCATTGCCAGAACCTCCGATGAGAGAAAGAGAGAGAGACAAAGAGAAAGGGCAGCACCCCACCGGCAGTCCAGCGAGTCTTCGATCAGCTAAACGACCGACAAACCGACCGACCGAACGACCCGCGACCGTTCGGCCGCTGCCGTTGCCGTTGCCGTTGCTGCCACCACTGTGCTGGTCGCCATGGAAACCGACGAAAAGCGTCGCCCGGGATTGTTCGAAACAATTATCCCGAGCTCGATTCAACTCCCGCCGCCACCTCTCTAGCCGAACAGCATCACTCTTTCTCTTTCCGTCTCACTCTTTCTCCCTTCGGCCACCTCCGGTGCAAATCGTTTTCGCGAATAAAAATTCCGTAACGTCGGTGGTAGTGCCGCCACCGAAGCCGCCACCACCACCACCACCACCTCTTTCCTCTTCTGCAATTGTTTCTAACGCGAGTTTAGGAGCTAGCTTTCTCGTTTTGTTGGATTTCCGATGGGAATAGTCCGTTAAATCTTTCGATCTTCTTCAAAAGGAAAACTTTATGTGTAATAGTAAGATTGCGAGAATATACTTTATTTTATCTTACGGTAATGATAATAATTTTACGAAGACCAAAATTGTTCCTTAAAGTGCTCCGAGCGTTGAAATGTATAAAACCGTTCAAAGAAATCGATTGATCTTCTTCTCCTTCGAAAGGAAAACGCTCTTCTTCCTTCTGGTGAATAATCCAGTCACCGTGAGCAAATGTATTCCGCTTGAGTTTTACTTTGGCACATTGTAGGGAATCTGTTCTTCTGTATTACAGCTCACGCGGTTAAGGGTACCGCGATTCGAGCAAATGTGTTTCACGCTCCGCTAAGCGACGGCTAGATTGGAGATCGGAAAGATGTACAGCATCGCGACTCTTCTTCCTCGGAATATAAAATCGTGTACGCAGGATCGAAATCAAAATAAATGTGTACATTCCCTTAGGAATATAATATCTTTGTATAATGTCAAATGTAAAAACAAAATTTGCCATAGATTTTATATATACCATGTTTGTTCTAATATTATTTAGAGTTATTGGACTGATCTACGATTATAGAATTATTTTTTATCCAAAAAAAAAAGTTACATGTTTGCAAAAGAAATTCTTTATGATAGTAAATGAAAAATTAATTTCCCGATTGCTGTTAAATTTCATTCACTAGTATTATTATCCAAGATAATAAAATTCATCGCTAGTACGAATGATTTGAAATATCTATAAAACTTTCTCGTAAGACTGTATGTCGAAGCCACTGTTATTTTCGCGGTACATCCCAGATATCGTTTCCGCATCACGTATCTGCTATTCGCCTCGGTTCACCTGAAAATAAATATGTTCCCCGTTCTTATCGTTCCTATCCGACCGATCGTGGAGCTACGATTCTCAAAGGTTTCAAGGGTTTTAAGAAGGATATACATCGGAAAAGTATTTTGAATTCGAGCCGAAAATGTGGAAGAAGAAAAAGAAAAGAGTTTAAAGAACGAGTTAGTTTTCCCTTATGCATTTTCTAGGATTCTCAAAAATTACCTGTCTACGTTCGGGTACGATTGTTCGATCTTTTTCTCGAGAAAACGATGAAACTAACATAAAAGCCTATCGATCGATCGAAAAAATCAGCGTTGAAATTCAAAGAAACGTTACCTACTGAAATTTGTCGTTTCCAAAGGAGGATTTCTCAGATAATGATATTTAAAATAGAGAGAGAAAACGAAATTTCGTAAGAGAAAACGTTGGGTAGTCGGATATGTGTCTCGTTCGTCGTGAGTTAGCAAGCTATTTGTCAGCAGGAAACTGCAAGCGACCTCGGAGCATCAATAACGTCTAATCACCCTGGCGCAGGACCCGATCCTGCTTGGTCCTGCGGTGCAATTTCGTCCTCTAAGCGTTCCCCACAAATCACACCCCGACGCGATTTGGAAACCCCCATTCGACATTTAAACTCGATCGGATTATGGTCTCGAGCGTCGTTTGCGACCGATAATTAATCGCTTCGATCCATTTTACGATCCTGCCTCGCGATAGATTGCGCGAGTACATATAAAAAAAAAGAACCAATAAAAAAATCAAACAAAAAAAAAAGAAAAGAAAAAATGATAAAAAATTAAAGGGTCAGAAGGACGAATCTAGAATTCGTGAGCAACTCACGCGAATCGTTTTGTTCTTTATGAATGTTCGTAAGATAATCCTAATTATCTATTTTTATTTAGATTTGTGTGTTCTCTTTCTCTTTATTATGGTTTTTCTGTCGTTGTTTTTTAGTTGTGTATCTTTTTTGTTTCAGGATCAAATCGTTTTCATGATTTTTACATAACAACTATTTATCAATTTGTTTTTAGAGGACGAACGAGCCCGCAAATATAATTCTTCTTCATCTGTACGCCAGCCAGCCAGCCAGTCAGCCAGCCAGCCAGAAATAGAAGCGAAAATAACGATGAAATAACAACAACGGAAATGTCAGAGCGTTTCTCGCTGAGAGACAAATATCCGTTTAACGCGCGAGCGATCCGCTCTGGTAACGTGCTTGACGCTTCCTCGTTTTACCCACTTATTGTGAAAAAAGCCGTGTGCGACAATTTTACAAAATCATCTGGTTGTCTCTTTAAAACGTCCTCGAACAGAACAAAATCCCCTTTTCGTGTCTCGTCGTCCAGTTACATGCGTTCCATTTCAAATCGATAGTAATATTCAAACTGCCCATACACGACTACCGTTGTTGTTGTTGTTTTTGATAAGTTATTTCATTTCTGTCTACTAGCTAATGCAACTACGTCGCCAAAAGTGAATATCTCGTAAAATGATTATAGCTGAATACAAAGTGAATTACCTCGAAGAATTTTCAATATTATACTAACGAAATTGATATATTCGTATTACACGGAATAAATTATGAAAAATCTTATAAAATTACGATAAATCGTACGATTTATTCTAATTCATATATTATCCTATTATGATTTATTTCTAAATTTATTTTCTATCCGTATAATCGAATAATTTTCTATACACCTATATCAATTCGTAGATAAATAATACATTAAATATAAATCACAAATTTATAATGAAAAAAGGGGGATGGGGATGGGGAACCCTATCAAATCTATCGAACACGAAATGGATAATTAACTGCGATAAGCAATCTAGATAAAAAGAGGTAAAAAGGATTCGGTCGCAAAATTTCAAAGCACTCTAGATAAGAAGAATTTACGTTGTTCGAAGGTGAAAGTAAAGAGAAATGCTCTCGCGCGCTATTAGCTAGGCGATGTGCGATATTGCAGCAGATAACTATGCGGGATCGCGTAGCAGATTAATTGTAACTGCATCGCGGCTACCGATTTGCCTAATTAATTCGGTTACTAATGGCCGCCGTGGAATGCTCGACTTGCGAGAATCGAACGTGCCTGGCAAAACGTGTGTATGGGCTCTCGCGCGCACACTCTCGCACTCTCAACTCAGAACAACTTCTCAGAAACCATTGTTGATTCCTTACGAATTATACATACATATATATACATATATATATATATATATATATATATATATATATATATATATATATATATATATA